>VYXH01001642.1:383161-419719 GCA_013397275.1 Burhinus bistriatus | reverse complement strand
CTTCCTGATCTGGTGGTCTGTAGCAAACACTCACAACAGGGTCACCCATATTAGCCTGCCCCTTAATTCTTACCCATAAGGTCTCAACACGTTCTTCATCCACCCCTAGGGCAGAGCTCGATACATTCCAGTTGCTCTCTCACATAAAGAGCAACTCCACCACCTCGCCCTGCTGGCCTGTCTTTCTATGAAGGCTATTGGATCTTTAAATAAACCTAACATGATCAGCAGCTTCTATTCATTATTCTGTTAATCAGTTCCAAGATATTCTTTCTACTTGTGTCAACGTGTTTTTAGTGAACTGAATTCTCCAGTTCTTTTTCAAGAGCATCTAGATGTAATTGCTTCTTGTATTGAGCAGTATATTTTGATATGTCACCTTTAAGAAAACCAATAATATATTTTAATCTTGCAGATATAGTGGTAGAATTATAGCTGTTGTCTTCCAAGTACAGCAATGTGACTTCTAATGGGAAGAAAACACCTAGCAGTCTTAAGAGCTTTTCAAAATTTTCTCTATTCTCACTACATTCAAATGTAATACAATTTTTCTGCTTGTGGAAACAGGGGTAACTGGAAGCAGAAGCCAGAGTGAAGGAGCTGAAGGCAGTAGTCCTTTTTGGTAGAAAATATTCCACTTTTATTTCCAACTTGATCAAAGTAGGAGCCATTGAAGGAATGTAATTTTATAGTTTCATAATCTGTTAAGATTTGGAATTTAAAGCTTTCCAGCTGCAATCTGCAGCACTGCTCAGTCCTGATACTCTCAACAACAGGTTCTTAAAATATTTGCAAATTCTGTCCAGGGGATGTTTCAGAACAGAACACAAGGTCACGTTAATCAATCAGTCCAGTGATATACTATGCTGTATCAGGGCATAGATACTATCATTCATAGCTAGATGACACATTTTGTTTGGGAGCATTTTTTTAGATCTCTGGCACACGTAAGCAACTGCAACTGATGAAATTTGTTCTAACAGTTTATCCTTTAGCATTAACACTGCATTTCTTAATCATATGCGAAGTGAGGTGGAGTCCTGATATCACTCTTTCGCGAGTCAGTGGGAGTTTTAGCAGTGTGTTCAATAGGATTCTAGTCTTAGTTTTCTATTTGCCACTGCACAATGCATACAGAAGCAACAGCTAAAGTTGCAGATGCAGTAAAAATTCTAACACGCCACCCAAAGGAAGTAGTAATATAACTATGTTTTAGTGATGACCTCCAAAAAAAAATAATTACAAATCTAGCATGTAAATGATGAGCACTCACTATACTTTACATCTTCATTGTAAGAATAAAGAATGAAAAGCACATTTAGAACTGCCTGATGATCTTTTCCCTTAAACAGCCTAGTCTGACATGCAGTTACAAAGTGATTGTGCAGAAAGAATATCTTAGCAGACTTTATAAACCCATTGTAAATAGGAATAAGTAACAGAGGTGACAAGAACTATCCAGCAACAAACTGAGTAATTTTACCTTTATGCTCAGCAAACATCACTTCTTTTCTTGACCAATAAGCTACAAAAATATACCAAACATATTGTTACTCCTCATTTCTTAATATCCATTAAGAAAGTCTGTATTGGCTTTGCCAAATTTCAGACTTCACTAACATTCCTTTCTATATAGTATATTTTTCTAATATGCCACAAATTAACAGGATAACTTGTCAAACAAAAGAAACATCTCTGCTTACAAGTTGAAGTAGTGTCTTTGAAAGAGCTCTGTAGAATAAAGGGACTTTTATGTTACAATATTAGATACAGAAACCCACTTAGTTATGCTGGACTTACACTACTCTAATTTTATTGACTTCAGTGCTACTAATGATCTACGGCTCACTGTCACAAAGGGGAAAAATAAATACACGCTAAATACATAGAGATTCTTTTCTAAAGTTTTATTTCCTTACAGGGGATTATGGTATTGACTAGACTGATGAAGACATTCACTTCTTGGTAAGCACTGAAACAGGAGATATGTCTACATAAATAAGCATGTGATTAGGCCTGATAAATTCTTTCTGATGGCTTGGAAGTTAGTTTGATGATATCATTCAATTTCTAATGAACAATGTCTACACTGCAGGAATTCTAGCACATAGCTGGGTCCTGTGTTTAGCACTCTCAGCCAAAGACAACTGATCAGGGAATAGCCATGGGAATAAAATAGTCTCCTACCTCCAGAGTAAAGTCAGGCAAATTACATTCTTCTTAGTTTCCTGACAGACCAGAAAGGAAAACAAATTTTTTTTTTAGCCAAAGAAAAACATTATTTTTTCTGCTAACAGAAATAAACAACCCAAAATGTCTGAACCAATTAAATAATGAAATCTCCACTCTTCGATAGTTAACCTTTTCTAAATCCTAAATTACTCAAATTTTTAACTAAAGAGCAAGCATTTTGACTGCAGCTATTTACTGAACTTAACTTACAGATCTAAAATTATTAATCTCCATAACTGACCTACTTAGGGACCAATTTCCTGAAATGTGTTGAAAAATTACAGCCTTGGATTTTACCTTAGAGATGTTTAATTTTCACAAGTTTTTTTCCTGCATGAGCTGGACAAGTTGGAAAAGCCAGTAGAGTTGGTAACCTTGTTCTGTGTTATTTGAATAAAGAACACTTCATTCCTGAGTCTTTCAACCAAACATGCAAAGCAGCATACAAAATCCAAATGAAACTCATATTTCTAATAGTCATCACGGTATCCTGGGACAATGAGAGACGATGCTAGAAAAGCATTCATGAGCAACAGAGAGATTAAAACATATTGCAAATGATTTAACTGATGGCAAAATAAGCAAACAGATAATTGTACCACAGGATGTATACACAGTGCATGGTGCCACTTTAAATCCCAAAGTCCAAAGAAGAAAACAAAACAAAGGAATCACGCTTCTCCCTTTATTCTTAATATTGTAATTGTATATATTTTTTAATTCCTCTACCTTCATGACAATTTGACAGGACCTCTTGGCACATATTTCATCACACATATAAATACATGCAAATTCCAAAGGAGATGTGGCCAAATAGTGATTCAGTGATGCAGAACTGGAGGGACTGACCTCCAAAGGAAGATGAAGCTTTCAGGGCCGTTATAGGAGCCTCCCACCTGTGACTATCGGCCCCAGAGACTGGTTTGTTAGCAAAGCACTACTGCAAGAGGAAAGCAAGCAACATCTGCTGTATTCATGCAAAACCCACCTTTGGAGGAAAAAAAAAGAAAATGGCTACCTGCAGTGCCAGGTGGGGAGGCTAATTCTGCTTTCCCCCAGCGCATTATTGCAAACTGAGACTTATCTTCATAGGTAGCAGATCTTAATCCACAAGAGAGAGGGAAAGATCTAGAGGAGAAAGTCAGTACAAGTAACTGATTTATCTTGGTAGCAGCTTTCTCAGAATGTTTTGACTGAAGAGTTCTCAGAAACTCCTATTTTTAGTTACATATTTTGAATCAGTTTCTTTGTAAAATAAGTAAAAATCAAGAAATTGCACAGATACCGCAGGAAAATGAGGACGCAAAGCCACAGAACGATTTCTCTGCCTGGGGGAAACAGAAGTATTCTAAAGTTCAAAATGTGTTATAATGTTAATCATTTGACTATCAAATACCAGTAGTCCCAATGCAGAAAAATACAGGGGATTTTTTTTTTCAAAAGTAATTGCTATATTGGCACAAGTATTTTCAGGAAGTTTCTCTCATACTTTCTTGTCTGTGGAGGATGGTCTTAGCCCAAATGCTTCCTCCACACCAGCAAGCACCAAAAGGTTATAGAGGCCACTAAATGACAAAAGAGAATTGCCCATCGGCCAAAATATGAGAAAGACTAAAAAATTTCTTACTCCACTTATGGTTCAGTTTAAGAGGTGCATACTGAAGTAAAAACATAGCATATAATATATATGAGTTTCTGGTAGCATGCTATTTGTACAGTAGCCCTGAGGCACAGCTATAACTCAACCAGATTCCCAAGGACCTTTAATTTAAATTCTGTGCTTTTCTAAAAGTGCTCAGTTAAGACAATAAAATAATTGTAAGCCGAAAACCCCACTTTTGTTTCTATCTTCCCTTAACTGCTAATTTTATGCTGTAGTTTAGACTACACATATAAGACAATTATATGACTTTGCTGTTACATTACTTTAAAATCACTTTACATTTTAAAATGAAATTTCTGCAAAACAATAGAAAGACGTAAATAAATCTTAACCCTGTTTTTTCCCAAGCTAGTTTATTCCCTAATAAATATTTTCCTTCCGTTTAAAAATGGGTTTTCATATCAGCAGTATGAAACTTACAGCTTTGAGCAATTAGAAGACCCAGATAAAAGGGTTAATTTTTCTTCTTAAATAAAATTCTGACTGGATTGTCTATTTTTGACAAGACATAACTGTGATTTCCATATTATCTGAATGTACAAGTAATCTGCATTTTCTGCAGAGTAATGAACATCAGTGAAGCCAGTTTAACACTGTGGTTTGTAATGGATAATAATATAGGAGATGTTACAAATACTTTTATACGTACAGCAACGTGTAAAATGCATTTGCTTTTATTGCACAATATGTTGCTAATAAAAGTAGTTTGATCTATGTACGTTCAAAATCAATTTATGTTTTGGATTTGCAGTTCTGCCTGATTGATTTTTAAAAATGGTCTAACAGTTTAAAACATGCTCTAGGTAAATTTTAAACGGTGATGCTAAACATACCAATAAAACCATCTTTGTTAAGGGAATTGTCAATCCATTTTTTTCCCTACTAAACTTGGGGATATACAATATCCCATTTTAAGATCTACTGCTATGTCAATTCTATTTAATACCAAGAGAAAAATAAGCATTTTATGATTAAGCAGTAATTGAGACAAACAAGTAAAAGAGTTGAAAGACATTAGCCCACACCTGGACCAAGAATTCATTTTGTGTTTTATCTTGTACCTGGAACAGGCACCGCTGCCTCTCGCCTCTTCTGCTTCAAGAGACCAGAGAGCGGCGTTCTGAGTGGCTGCTTCAGGGATTTATATTCCTCCAGGGTAATAGAGCTGATTATTTAATCACCTTGTATGCGCCACTTAGGCAGGGAGAAATGTAGTCATGTGCATCAGAAGTCATGAAGATCGATTGCACCGTCTGTTTCCTTCTCTCTGCAACAACCTATTCTGACCCTCCAGCGGCTGGAGCCAGTTCTTAGAGCAGGTACAACATGTAATCAAACCAGCAGCCAAAACAGCAAAAAGACACTTTTTGATGTAGAGGAAGTAGTTTCCAGCATGGAGCATCCATGAGGCATTGTGCATAAACAAGGCATATGAATTGCATTTCTGAAAGAATGGGTGACATCAAATCAACAATAGCTGTGCACACCAGCTCCCAGTTCCAGGTTTGCGCCTTACCTGCAACAATGTGTAGCCAAATATAAACAAAATACCATTACCTTCGAATGAGGTGCTAGTCTAAACTTGGGGCTCCAGGTGGAACGAAACCATCAAATGTCACATTTGTTTCACCCCAGCAAAGTCCAAGTATTAGTACTGAAAAATAGCTTCTCTTTGAAATTGTTTGCCATCATTGCTAAAACAGCCAGGATGCATGAACTGCACTCTCCTCCTTATTCTAGGAGCAGTTAGAACACGTTAATAATGAGGGAGAAAAAAATCGTTAATACTATTCTTAGAATAAATTATGACTAGTCATGGTTGTGTAATCTGTGTGCATTTACAAATTTTTACAATGTCTGTGCTATGCTGTTCTATACCATCTGGACACTAGATATCTGGGTAAAATTTTGAACAACCTCCATAAACATTCATAAAAAATGCTGTATTAATCACATTTCCACTTGCAGACCACAAGACTTAGGCCCTTTTAAAAAAAAGCTTTTTTTAAAATCTGCCTGTTTTCTTCCCTTGAAGTACATTCCGTTCCTCCAAATGAGGAGATTAAAAGTAATTTACAGTTTGATGGGAACTTGCTAAAAAGTATCCTTAGCCAGATAATGTTTCAAAGTCAAAGTACCCCCTGATTTCTTACACAATTTACATGTGTAAAATTGTCTGCAAGATACGGGTTGCTGTTCTTGCTCCTCATTAAGGACAAATGCAGCTCAAGATCAAAGCACTACTCAAAACGTTTTCTACTTACAAGATGTGCTGGAGCAAATAGCAGTGCTTGGTATATTTTACTGGACCTCAAATTTTCAGCAAATACTAACAGTAACACCCATTATCCTTTTTTCTATTCAGTGTATCTTTTGCAAGAAGCTTCCCTTTCATTTTATAGGATCCCATTCTAAAACAGGACCAGAACACAGAAAACTGACTCCTGCTCTTATTTTGTTACATGAGCAAATTGCTATCTTTTACATCTGGTACATTGTAATACTTCTTCAAGTGATGAGATTCATGTCACTTTCCAAAGGATGGTAAGATGATCTTTTTTTCTAGTGGCACTATCAAAGCAAGAACAGGCTTTTATTAATTTAATAAAGGCTGAGCAGATGCTACAGTCTTATCATAAGTGGCATTAACAGAAACCGGAACACAGGCAACAAATACAATAACAGTCCTAGTGAGCACTTTGTCCTCTCTACCAGCCATCCAGAACCAGAATTGGGATTGCCAGCTGAGCCTCCAGCCTTCTGAATCATTTTGCTAATGCAAAACCATCAGTAAACATGTTGCCACAGGTTTCTTTTAAGCTACATCTGCTGCAATTATATATTTAAGAGGATGCATCAATGATCAGCATCACTGACTTTTAATCTTTAGGATAACTTGTCTATAGTGGTATGAGATTAGAGACATTTTTATTGTCACAGATAAAAAGATTTAATGAGTCCTATGCTGGATGAAATGCAGGAAACTACTGCAAAGAGAAACCCTTCTTTTCATACTTTCTGAGTGAACAATCAGTGCTGTTCTTCTGAACAAGACTTTTAACTTTGCCTTGAAAGCAGCTGTTGAGGTTTCGAAGGACAGCTTTTCCAAGATCTGTATGAAGGCTGCTGATCTGAATTGTGAATTAGTATTAGTGGTTTGTCTATAGGCAGCATGCTGGAATATATCCTTTATTTTTAGCATTTGCTGAAATATTTGAAATACCAAAAATACCAAAGTTTAGAGGAGCCTACTTCAGCTCTTCAGTCAGATAAAATCTGAAACATTAATTAGAATACTTTCTAGCCATTCCTCATCCCCCTTGAAATTCATTGCCAAGGAAATGTGAATAGAATACGTAGTAGGTAGGATGAACAGCTCTGCACCATTTCAAATTCTAGCAAAATTTTTTCCCATCCTGGCACCATGGCAATCCTCCTTCACTCTAGTAGTTGAGTATGTAGTCAGTGGCATTATCACCATCTAGTCATCAGGAGTGAATACTGCAGTAGGAATAGAACTCATTACTTTCAGCCTCAAAACAGCACTGAAATAAAGGTTTCCTCTGCTTAGCTATTTGTAAAGGACTTGACACACATTTTGACATAATGCTTTTGAAGTCAGTGAAACTAACTCAGTGAAAAAATCCCTTTGTTGAGTTTGGCTGTGCAATGCTGGAAAGTTCAGAAGAAAATTGAATATGCAGATATTTGTACTAGCAAAAGAAGAGAATGTTCCCACAGGACAGAGAAAAACAAACTATTTTCTAATTTACATATAGGGGTCTTCAGTATTTTTACAACTAATAGAAAGAAGTTTTATAGATCGAGGGGGAACCACAGGAATTTTTAAGATGTATGCAGTAATGATAAGCTAAATTCAGCTGTAGAAAGTAGATATTTGCTTTTCCTGTAATCCATAAGATTGAAGAACTTTAATCGTAGGAACCTTTAGTATTGATTCATTAAAATAATATAGAATTTTAATTAAAAAAACCCTCTCTTGAGATTGTCAGCCTTATTCACATATATTGAGAACTCTTCTGATTTTCATTGTTCCATAAGACTACGATCTCTTTTTTCTTTTTTTTTTTTTCCTAAAATTATGTAGGCATAATTTTAATATTTTTTTTACTTTTTTGTTGAACATAGCGTATTAATATGTTACATATTTCTATTTTGTGGAAAATGGCTGATTGTGCAATGAACAATTAGCCTGAAGAGAGGAACTTTTTACATGGTGGAGTATTGATAACTGATGTGCATCCATTTGAAGATGGTATTGTTCGCTGTCCAAAATCGTAAGTGCATGCTGTAAACAAGTTATGAAATTTTGCTGTTTAAAGAGATGTACAGGAACCCAAAATGCAAGGGAAAGACCTCAGGTTTATTTAGCAACCATTAACAGCATTTAAAATATGGTGCAATTACTAGCTGAACCCTCCTGGTTGCTGCAGAGATGGAATCTCAGTTCTGCAGGTTGAGTTTCATATCTTGTTAGGAGCTAGCCTGATTGAGTCAATGAACCCAGGTAAAAATGTAAATTTACTGTCAGTGGTGGCTTTGCAAACTGGCTCAGGTTTAAAATGAGTCAGGGACTGATAAAACAAACAGTAAAGTCACCAAGACTCACACAGCTTCTGAGAGCAGACGATCATAACCAGCTGAGGACCGAATTTCTTATTTAAGCCCAAGCAGTAGCCAGAACAGTTCATCTGATTGCCCACAGTACTATGGTCTCGGCTACGGATGCAGCTGGACTTACCCCATTGACAAATCATCTCAAAAATATATACTACTCTATCTTGCTGCAATACTTGGTGCTAATTTTAATCTTAACTGAATTTAAGGTCATACAATGAAAATAATAGTATAAGGTAATTAACTGGCCAAAGGAGATTCCTGCTTTTGCATCATAATCTTATTAAGTCTGCCTAAAAATGTTATGTCCCATTATCAAATAGAGCTTTATTTAAAAAATAGCATTAATGCTAACACGCTTAACACATCAAATGAATTTTCCTTTCTTAACAGGTCTCCTGTGTATAAATGCTGGCCTTAAATGAACTCATCACAATTTACAATAACTTCCTGCTTTAAATCAAAACTTGAACTTTAAATCATTTGAAAACTGTATTACTGCAAAGATCCCCTACAATAGCGCCAATGTTTTTCTAGGCATATAGACAACAATTACATCTTAGACAAAGAAGGTCACTGGTTGTGTTGATTTCGGAGTATTAAGTAACCATTAGGCAAAAGACAAAGTTCATATTCCTACCTTAAATATTGCTATCCATCTATTAAGCACACACACATAAACAATTTCAGGGAATAGTTTTATATATCTTAGCTTCTTGAAAAGTTACTTTTCATTTTACAAGAGAGCTCTCTTACGACATTTTAGATAGTCAGTTAAAGTCTAAATATGAAAAAGTTTGCGTTGCCCTGGGACTTGAGAGAACTCATATGTGCACACTAGGGCACAGACTCTGAGCTGGCAACAGTTCTGAGCAATGAGCAACATCAAACCTCTTTATCTAATTACCCACTATTATTCACTAGTGCTTCCTATTTCCTTCAAAACTCAAATGTCCTAAAAGAAAAACCTAAAAACCCCCATATGCTGCCCTCCCTCAACATATTTTGGGTTTGTTTGTGGTTTGGTTTTTTTTTTTTTTAATCAAAAACCACAGAAAGTAAAGGAGCTCCACATGCAAAAAATAAATTCAGATATCATGAAGAGTTCAACTAAATAAAAAAGTCTGGAAAACTCAGAGTCACTACTGCATCTATCCTTACAATCCCCTGTTGTGGCAAAGCTCTGAAGGAGTCTCCAAACAGCATGTGATTTTATAGACCATATGATCTGCAATATTTACCATGCATAATGGAAATAGATAAGGCAAAGCAAACAGCTTGAATTTTGTATTTCCTTGCTTTTTATTTAGTCTAGGTTGTTAACACCATGTGAATATATATTTGGGAGTTTCTGTGTTTGTGTGTGCATGCATATGTGCATGCGTTTGTATATAGGTATAAACAAACACATATAGTGTTATTTCACTATATTTCTCATGTATCATAAAAGAATACATTCTGAGCTATTAACTTTTGATTTCTAGAATTTCTTAGGAAAAGAAAAAACAATGTTGGTTTTAGTCAGAACTGAAAAAAATAAATTATGCTTTTTTTCAGCTTCTGTGTTCTGTTGTTGTCCCTAGTGTATGCTGCTTGTTTGTGGAGGTCTTGAGCTTTAACAACAACAAATGTGAACACCTATAATCAGAATATTTGACCACTGTTTTATAACTAAAATATACTGCTATAAAGTGTTAAGCAAATGAGAAAAAATGGGAAATGCATTTGCTAACCATACTTTTTCTATTGATTAGCACATACAAGAGTAGAAAACAGACACCCAGAGAAATTTTAAAGTAGAAAAGAACCTCCATATTATATTGAAAATGTAAAGGCACGCATTTGAAAGAGATTCCTCTACAAATACAGAAACGCATGTAAGTCCTAGGTCATATTGCCAACATCTGGCATTCTTGCCTGGACCTATATTTGAAATATCTGAGGGGAGCAGGGGAATAAAGTAACTATCAGGGTAATTCAATATATCAAGACTTACCTGCTCTTCCTGCGTTGAGACTAATAGGGTCATATTACTTCCTTTTATTATTTTATGTTTATCTCTGAAAGCTTGTTCCCTCAGATTTTCCACTTGCATTCATTCATTACCAGTATCTATTATCTATGCCACTCAGTCTACTGCTTGAAATCTGCTCCCACCAATTTTTATTGTTCCACACTTATCTATGGTTTTCTGAAAAAAAAACAAAAACAAAAACAAAAACAAAACAAAAACCAAACCAAACCAAACCAAACAAACAAAAACAAACAAACAAACAAAACCCCCAACCCATAACTCCAAACCATTTTGCTTGGGAGGTTCAAGAGAAATGCACAGCAGTAAGGTGCTGTAGGGGAGACAACTTTAGTCACTAATGGAGGTATGTGCATGATGTGAAGGAAAGAGCCATTCTGTGCCAACTTGTTTTCCTGAATGGAAATGAAGGAAGTATAAATTCATCAGGAGCAGTTTTCTGGTTTCGATAGCTCTCAGTCAAGGTTACCTGAAAAACCAGACTCCTGTTCATTTCCATGTGCTTTGAATGAGGTCCTGAGGAGGCACATTTGCCATTTTTGATTGCTTTTCATCATTACGTTCAGATCAGATTGAATTTCTATAGGAAAGAAATTCTTTTTCTTGACTTATGAAATATTCCAATTTCTGTGGTTATATTCATCACCATTATTTGCAGAATTGTTTGTATTAATAATATTTGACGGTATGTATTGTTTGGGAATTATCCACATCAAGTGTTTATGATCGATTACCTAAAGACATTATTTATCATGCTTTATTGGATTCTGAATTTTTTTTATTTTTATTTTTTTACACAGGAGAAAAATGTATAAGGACTTCAGAAGAATGGTGAAAAAGAATAATGTACCTACAGCATATATTATTGAGCTACAGATTATTTGTACTAAATCTCATGAAACTTTTGAGGTTCATAATGAGTTGCATGAAAATCTTATTGCCATCCTAATATGCCTGGGCTTTTTCTAGTTAGATCTTTTATTTCTCTATTTCATTTTGATTATTTTAATTTGGGGTCCATTTTTCCTTTTTCTCATGTTTCAGAAGGGTTAGTTATGAGTTTATTATAACATATGTAAATTTTCTTATTTTTAGAAAATGTTCTTTAACATTCTACTTTCCTTGTCAGAGTCTGTAGTCCTAATAGCTGTGTTAATAAAATTATTATCTACAGTGAAGAAATTGTTTTCCATACATAGACATCTAATGAGATGGAAATTTTCAGGAACTGAACTCATTCTCAGCAGTGGTTTGGTAGACTCTCATAACATCTGCCCATGTGCAGACTGGAAATACTCAATGCCAATAGAGATGTCATTAAATTAGCTCTGCTTTTGTATTTCACTTTTTTTTTCAGTTTCATAAATTAACTTTGTTAGCTAAATGCTAATGAATATCCATATTTACTGACCAGAAGAGCTTCTTTCCTCAGGTAAATTAGGTTTCAAGAATGCTACAGGGTTCGGATTTTTTTATTTATGTTATTTTATCTCCCTAGAGGAATGAAGAAGTGAGTACATTCATCCATTACAACCCAGTTGTAAACAAGATCAGTTCACTAGAGACTTGCAGATCCTTCTACCCCTATTAACCTGATGTAAAGAATTTATTTATCATTTCCATAGGCTTCGATATTATCACCCACTATAAGGCACACAGCAGTGTGGAAACAAACCTCACACTGCGCTTATTCTGCTAACATGCTCGTGCCCTTTCCTGCCCAGACACGATTACAGCCCATTTCAGCAACTACAGATGCTTCAGCAGAGGCTTCAGGTGTATTTTGGTATGTAAATTGCTACACCTGTAACTATTTTCTTTCACTTTGTTTTTTGCTCTCATTCCAAAAGAGCATGCTTTACCATGAAAAATACAAGAACTAAACAGCTTTGTTATGCAAACATTAAAAATAAAAATGTTCATCTCCTGTGTGTTCAGACACACACAAAAATGTAAAGGCTGTAGAACAGGCATTAAGTAGCCTTCTGAGACATTCTTTTATCACTAAATCTGTATAAATTAGGAATGACAAAACTGAGTTTATCAGAAAAGCACAGCTATCAAGAGAGTATACAGCCTTTTATTTTTGTTTTTGTCCTTGCTGGATGAGTAATTCATGACCTGTATATAATTGGTTTTTAATTTCATCTTCATGTATCACAGAGAGAAGCAAAGCTGTCCCCTGCCTTGCTTCTGTGAGCTACCTTAATCAAGCTTACATATATTAAGCATGTCCTTGTTTTATGCCTAACTGTTATTTCTCATCTGTTCTCCAGACTACATCTCCTGACATTCACAATTAAGGAACTCGCCGTTCAAAGCAAAAGTAAGTGACTTTATCATTTGACTGTAAATCCTAAGGAGCAAAGCCTCTAAAAGATTAAATATTTAATCCTTTGATCTACTGTGTTGGCAACTGCCCCATCTATTTTATAAGCAGGTTGACAAAAGTGTTATGGGGCCTGGGATTTGTGTAACGGAGCAGTGTTAAACCTTGCACTTTTCCATGCTAAAAAGCAGAATAACATGTTTCTAACAGAACAATATTACTGTGAACTTCCTATAATGGCACTTGGGGCGAAACTGAACATAGGTGTTATTTCAAACAATTTTCAGTAATGTCTTTACCAAGGCATATAAAACAAAGTAACTGAATATATTCAGAATCGACAATAAACAAGTTCTTAAGAAGTGAGCAAGTTCATTACAAAGCAGCAGCTAAACGAATTTTAGAGACCAGGCTGATCTCTGTCCGAGACTGGGGAAAGACAACTAGAGAAGGTCAAACATGGTATCGAGTGAAACGGCAGAATAGAAGTATTAGAAAAATGCAATCGAACGGAAAGAATTAATTTGAGGAAAGACAACAGGACGATCTATTAAACAGTTTGTACACATCTTGGCAATGTTTTATCGAGAAGAAATTGTTTTTCATGGTTCCCAGTTTCAGTGGTTCCCAGTGACAGGACGAGGGGCAACGGGCACAAGTTGGAACATAGGAAGTTCCATTCAAACATAAGGAAAAACTTCTTTACGGTGAGGGTGACCGAGCACTGGAACAGGCTGCCCAGGGAGGCTGTGGAGTCCCCTTCTCTGGAGATTTTCAAGACCCGCCTGGATGCAGTCCTGAGTAATGTACTCTAGGCATTCCTGCGTCAGCAGGGGAGTTGGACTAGATGATCTCTAGAGGTCCCTTCCAACTCTAAAAATTCCGTGATTCCGTGAATATCTACTCACTATTATGGGTTTATCCTTAGGTAAAATTTTGTCCTTATTCTTAGATAAACACATTATCACCAAACAAGGTCCACTTAAGAAAGTTTAAGAAAGACTAGCAGACAACAGGAAAAGTTTAAGTTATATCCACCATGAAAATGTTGAAAGAACTCCAGGCTTTTTGATCAAGAACATACAAATATAGTAATAATCTTCCAGTATTTAAAACACCACCAGTAAGAGGTCTGTGACCAATTGTACCATACATCTACTTTATTAAGACTACATATAATCGACTTTATTTGCACCAGGGTTAGGTTTTAGCAAAACCTTGCTAGTTTTGAGGATAGGTAAACCTTAGAACAATTTACATAGGAAATAAGCCCCAAATCCTGTAACATTTCAGTTGATATTTTTTGCAAAACAGTGTAGTTACATCTGTCAGAAATTATTTAGATATAATTGATCCTCCTACCTTCTGGCGCTGATAGACAAGGTAACTTTTTCAGGACCATTCTAACTTAACACTTCTGTGAACCCTCCTGTAACTCATATGAAACAATGTCCTTTGGCAAATAACCGCTGGTTTGACAAGCATTTAATACAAGTTCAAACCCAGTGCTCCAAAATAGCTGCAAATTTCAGGGAATTCTAAATGGGAACCCCCACCTCTCAAGCAGATTAAGGAATCTCTGGAAGGAATTATCACTTTTCATTTTAAGATTAAAAATACTACATTATACACTGGCACAGCTGCAGTAGGTAGCTAATCCTTTGTCTTCCTGAGGTATTTGCAGTAAATCTTCATTCTTTGTTAAAAAGAATCAACACCAAAATGTGATTTAAATCTAAATTAGTACCTCTAATTTAGAAACTAAACAAACAAACCTATCAAAATGCAGTAAGGAACAGATTCTCTTGACTTTAGAAACTAGTATAAAATTGCTCAAAAATACAGAACTATTTAGAAGTGATGATCAAGTCAGAAACATTAACTTAATTTCCTTGAAATTTTCAGCCAAAGATGGAAAGGCTAACGGTCAAATCTCTCTGTCTCTTTTTTCCTCTCTCTTTTTTTTTTNGTTTTTTTTTTTCTTCCTCTTTTTTTTTTTTTTTTTTTTAAAAAAAAAAAAAAATCACTCTGCAGTAGCGAGATGGGAATCAATCTGAAATTCCCTTTTTGAAATCCTGTGAACATTGCTCCATCTCAGGTGATCATTGGCAAGCCACATACTCTTGGTGTCATTAAGAATACAAGCAGCTCATGATTTAATCTCTTCTGTTTCTGATTCTGTGGGAGTGGAAATGTTGCATAAAACAGCAGCTACTCACACAATTTAGATTGCAGTAGACTGGAGTCCTCTATTTGTCCAAGTTCTTTCTTTCTGAAATGGAAGCGCAGAAAGGGTATCCAGTTACATTTTAGCCTTGTCCTTTTCAAAAGCTCTGAAACAGACCCATAACAGTTCTAAAGTATGAAATCAATATAAAACCATGCACAACACTGATGGATGAAACTAGAACTACAGATGAGATCTAAGATCTATTTTCACAAGAATAGATATTTTGAAAAATATTTCTGACCTTCTTCACCAGAATTTCATTCAAAAGCTTGCAAGCTTTTAGTATCATCTCTCAAGATGAAAACTCAAATTAATTCATCCTTTTTATAATTAAACAGCAACGTTACGTGTACATGCAGTAAACTGTGACCAAAACAATTACACCTGCAATCACAGGATATAAAGAGGTAAGCGACCTTACTGAAATAGTTCTCAAGGAATAAATTCTCATAACTTGAGTTTAAGATCTGCTGTTGTGCTAATAATGAGGCTAAAATTATAAACGTATATATTGTTCAAATTCTTTTTCCAATTAATAGCATAGGAAGAGAGCTACATTTTGCAAACAGACATAATTCTAGCATTTAATAGTTCGGTTCAAAAATATATTAATGATATTAGCGCTCACTTTTTTTTTGTTAAGGGAACGCTCACTTAAGTTTCTCAGGTGGTGTAAGGTCAGTAGGTGAACATGGAGGTGACAATGTTATTACCTTAAAAATGTGTTACCTAAAAAATGAGTTTTTACTTTTTGCAGCCAAAGGTAAGGAACAAATATATCAGGGCAACATTTTGAAAGTTTAAATTTACAGGTAGACCCTACCATTCCAGATTTTTTTCTGCTAACCGGTATTTTTAAGTCTTCCCCTTCTTTGAGGAAGAAACACAGTACAAAAGTATCATTGCTATTTTTCATGGTGTTCTCACAAATATGTTAAACAAGTTCTTGCTTAACATATTTGTGAGAACACCATGAAAAATAGCAATTTAGGTAGGAGAGAGTACTAGAAAGGGTAACTGGCTATCAGTACTCAAACTACACTAGGAAGAACCAAGTCTCTATCTAACTCCATTAAAATTCATAAATATTCAGAATCTGGTGACTTATGGTTTTGTAGCCTACTCATAAAAGACAAAAAAAAAAAAAGATAAAGAAAAAAAAAGATAGATATATTAGGTCCTTCCCTAAAAAGTGTTTTTTTCTGACAGCATAATCAACACTATGTCTATATGATACACATTCATTGATTGATCTTGTCCTAAAAGTATAGCATCACAATCTAAATAGCTGCCTTTTTTCAGCACTTTCACTCCATGTACTTATATTGTGTTGCATGGTATATCATAGCTCTTCATTTTCCTGCTGTCTGCACCATACAAAGAAACCAGTCAGACTTCCCCAGCCCATCCTAACTTCCAAGTTGATCTGTCTGAGAGCACACTACAAGATCCAACATCTTATGGAAAGAAGAGAACTTAAACACAAAGTCATTGAATCCTAAAATAACACACTGGTTTTCACCTGTCCATTTCCTGCCAGTGACATTTTTTGAGATGCTTTAAGACTTGTTCTATTGCTCATTTTAAAAAAATTTCTGGAAATCTGTGAAAAATAAAATTGAGAAATCAGTAATGGAAAAATATATTGAAATAGAAAATAGCTTTTAGTCACAGAGGAAATCAATTGCAAACCAGTCCCAAGAAATAATGCCTGCTTGGTTTACTGTATAACATGGTTAAAAAGCTGCCACTTACCAACTTATGCTTCCAATCTTCCTTCTATCTGCTCTATATTACAGGGATTACAGAAGTGGCTGATAGAAGTAGGCAGAAAATTTATTTGTATTTGCACCTTTTTTTTGTCTCCAGCACCTAGGTTAGGCACAATCTGCAGTCATTTGGTTGAAACCTTTTATCTCCTCTTATATCTATCAGTGTCAAATACACTGAAAACCAATTTTGTATTCAGACTGTGGTACCTTCCAAGCACAGGGTACAAGATCCTCAAAAATTCTTCCACACAGTATAATAGAAGGAAAAACCCATAATAATATAGAGAAGATGAGTATTACACACACTCTCTTAGTTGATAGTGAACTACTGAAAAGTGAATGAGTCAAATCCAAGCAGAGATGAAGTATTAGATAGGTATACCCCATGAAGAAAAGAGCAATTTTCTATCAGAATTTCCTAATTGGTATAGTTTTTTAAAGATGGAAACATATCACTATTAGGACATTTTGATTTTTCACTTTTAAACAACAGTTTACTGCTGAGCAGATCTTCTGCCATGTAATACTGAATTATAATGTAAAAATACAAAATGTAAAAACTGACAAAGGAACAGAAAATGACAAAAATTACTTCATCTCAGTGGTTCTCCAAGTGAACCCTCTACTGATGACTGTTTGACATTGAAGAACGCCTCTCTTCCTATTAACATTTAAATCTAGCAGTATGTGCAGAACTAGATTCAATGCATCCTTAACAAACACGTGAAGTTTGTATTTACTTGTGGCACATACCATCGTACAATCCTACAGCAAAGTCTTACAGTGAACTGCAATTTGTCACAAATAAGACTGACCTTGTCCAGCTAAGACTTCGTATTTCAAATTTTGAAGGGTGATTTCTGTTCTGTATAACATTTTCCTATTTAACGGTATAATCATTTTAACTGTCTATATCCTTCCCAGTACTTCAAAATGCACTTACCCTAACTTCAAAAAGTTTTGTATGTCTCAACTTCCACTACAGTGTGAGCTGACAGAAATCTAGTCAATTCAGGATATGCCTGTACTGCAATACAATAGAAGTGGGTCTGAAGGGTGTTGAAATGGCCACATCATACACGCTGGAGATAATTTTTCAACTAGTTTTGATGTGGTTTTGAGGACTGAACGCCTGTTAGCAATTGCTGCACGTTAGGGGCGCTCCTTGTATGTACACTCCAGTGTCATTCTAAAACGGGTCTTTCCCTGAAGGGATGAGCAGTGTGCTTATCCCCTCCAGGGCTAAAAATAAAACAAAACCCACAAACAAAAACAATGAAAACTCCGAAGAGAGAAGTTGGTATAGACCATCCTTTTGGATTGAAAATATGTACATTGCTGCAACTCACTCAGATCAACTATCAATTGGAATTGTATCAGAGATGAGTGTAATGTATCACCTTTACTTTCAAAATCAGCTAATCTTATTAAATGGAATAGATTTTGGCTGCAAAACCATAATCAGAACAAAATTGAAGTTTTCAGATTTTGTCAGAATGAAACCAAGATTGTTGGAGAAACAGGGAAGGAGAAGCTTATCATAAACAGCCAGAAGGCTCGGTAGCAAAAGCATTCATCTGCAATGTCTGGACTTAAATCCCTACTCTACTCTATTTGAAGCGAGGACTAGAAGTTGTCTCTTTCCCCAGACTTTGTCTTCCCTAATACGGTTGGTCTCTCTCAGTCAGTAGAAAGTTGAAGTGGCTCTTTGGGGACAACTCAGTGACTGCCTAACGGCTGACCCTGCTCCTCTGATGTGGTCACACCCTGGAGCACCGGCTTCTCTGCTCCTGGGCCACAGGGACTCCATTCATTTCAGTTTGATCACAAATGTAGTGCTGGCAAGAGCTCCTTCAAACAGACATGATTTCGCAAAAAATAACTCCAATTATTTTCCATTTTCCTCACACTTTTTTTCCTCCTTAATTCTTGATCAGTTCAAACAAGTTTCTAACTGGTTCTTCACCCTGCAGTTACAGCTCACTAAGGGGTATGGTGACAGATTTGGGTGCTTAAAAGCAAAGAGATGTAGCCTGCTATCTCCAACTGTCCTTAATCCAGATACGTTCATAGCAATGGCAGCAGGAATTCCTTAACACCTTCAAATTCTCTTGTTCATACATTTAAGAGAAAGGACAGCGTAGCTTTCACAATAATAACTACAGCAAGCCTTGTCCCTGAGCAATGATCCATTCAATATCATTCCAAAACTGGCCCAGTTTGTCTTATGCCCTTCATATTGATATAGCTATTCTTGAGATCAAAGGGCATTTACAGTTCTCGTACAGTCAGAATGTAGATGCATCTAAGGAACACAATGACAGCACAAAAAGAGTGGTAAAGATAGATTACAGAAGACTACAGGATACAAGGCTAAATAACATCCAAATCCATAAAAAAACTGGATAAGAGAGCTTCACATATGCTTTTGTTTCACAAATAATCACCTAATGTACTTATTTGCTTTCTGAGATCTATTTTACATATGTGGTTATGATGTTTTCTTCGATGAAAGGTTTTCAATAAGTCATGCAAGAGTTCAGTATTTTATGACTTCTATTAGGCTTTAATTTCACTGCTTCTCTGTACCCTCCTAATGGGTAAAGCGAAATGAAAGGACTTGTCATAGCATATAACATGCTTAATTCTGTCCTTTCAAATTAATTGTCTTTAATTTTGCAATAAAAGTAATCATAGATGTATTTTGTTTTTAAAGGCTGCCTTGTTCTCTGATGCCTGTAAACAGAGATAACCTTGGGGAAATCTGTGAATGTACTCTCTGAATGTGTTTTGCAAGAGTGGCTGTGCTAAGTGGTTTCTTTGTCAGTCCTAGCACAAAATACTACAGCCTGATATTCTTTGCCTGGCTTGCAGACCTTCTGTGTGAATACAGATGACTGTATCATGAAATTTAATTTAAATTATATGACTATCTAAACTAAATGGTAATCCATAAAGAAACACACATTCAATCTACAGCTGAAGATTTATCAAACAAACACTATTCAAACTCTATATGAATTAATAAAATTCTGAACTGGTCTCTTTGATTTATTTCATTTTACTGGTGAAATCCATTTTACATTACACAGGTTAGGTAAGCGAGTACCTATGAAAAAGACATTTCACAATCAAAGCCAGAGTCCTTTTTAAAAGCTTCATGTGCGCAATTCTACAAAATGTAAAATATACTCTGTTCTGCAAATAAGTTTACAAAGTGTTACCATCACATTTCTGTGTGATTTTAACAAATTGTTTTAAACAATCACAGAAAACAATTCAATGCTGCAAAACACACTAATTTGGGAAAACATCTGTTTGGAACCTGAGTGTACAATTGTTATCATATTGGTGTGAAAACCCATCATCATTTTAAGGAAAAACTGAATTTGATTGAAAACACTTATTTTTGACTGAAAATTTAGTGATTGTTTCCAGGTGGTATATGGAAAAGAGAAATATCTTCCATAAAAATTGAAAAAAATGCAGAGTACATTTGAATGATTTGCATGTTTCATGACAAAGCTGTCTCACAAATACCGAAAGAGAATACCAGAATTTTGTTACAGAAGTATTCTGGGGCTTCAAGAACTATTTTTTTTTCTTTCCTTTGGAACATACTCCAATATTAACTGAAGTCGGCTGAAAATTTGAGACCATCATAGAATGTTTGTGGAAAAGTGATGCAACAGAGTCTCTATGGCTTATCTGGAAAAAATCAAAGACTAAACACAAGTAAGGATATTCCCGAGTTGAAATGTATGCTTTTTTGTGATTATAAATATACTTCTTCTATAAATATTTGTATTTGTTTTAGAAAGGCAATACCATAATACTTATAACTAGGCTATAAAGTAAAGTAACTATGTTACTTTCAATAGATGTTGTTATGTATTTCCAAATCTTAAAAAAAATGTGAATTTTTCATTTGGATTATTCTCAAGACATAGCACCTTTTTGTGCTATCTTGTTTAGCATTTGATTGTTTTATTACTAAGAATTATGCAGCTAATTAAATAACCTTTGTCTTAGCCTTTAATTTTCTTCCTCATAGAAAAAGCAAAATAAATTCACCTTGCCCTTCTTGTAGGCTGAATAGCAGCAAAATAAAATGGGAGAATTTTACGTGACAAATTTCATCCATCTATCTGCTCTAAACTTTTCTGTCAAAGCCCCCAAATATACCTGATGCTTTCCTAATAACTAAGCATATAGTAAAATCTGTGATGTGGAAATGAGCAGAATATGACATTTTCCTGCTAGTCTAATGTGTATTAGGTTTTGACACTTGTCTATCTTACTTGTCAGCTTGGAAGTTATCTGGATTTGTTCAAAGACATTGCCATATTCACAAACAGACAACATGTTTCTCTCTTTATCGTATCTGACACACACTGTAGGGCAATAATATGAAGAAAAATACTGCTGCTATTTTAAAATCTACTTAAATATCACTTGTTGCTTCTCTGCCCAAAAGGGATGACAAGGTGAATTAATTTACTGGGGTTTAGAACCACCAAGTGTCCTCTGATACTTGACTCAAGTATCATATATAATATTTTATATAGAATTTTATAGTAGTCTGCCACATGTGTCAGAAGCAAAAGACCGAATGGATGTCCTAAGTCCAGCAACTTGTCTAACACCAGGTCTTGTTTTTCACACAAATGTTTATGATGAGTGCTAAATGTCATTGCACTGAGCTTTCTTCTGATTAAGTAATTTATAAATAAAAGGGGAACCCAACGACCATTCTTCAGATTTCAAAAACAACCAAGCTGCCTGCTGGAGACAGCAGGACCCATCATCCCAATCACTCGACACACTCCTCAGACACTGATGCATGCACCTGTACAGAGTGAACACTAGATTGGCCACACTGACAGCAGAAAAATAGAGCTTTAACGTCAGAGGATATGAATACTCTATCTCCGAGCCTCACAGCCCTATTCGTGTCACCTTTCACTCCCAATGTATTTTTCTTATTCACATGGCTATCTCCTATTGACTCTATAAAACATGGTACTAAAAAAATAAAAGATATTGGGTGAGATGTGGAAATCACTTTCCAAGGGAATTGAGCTTCCATCTGCCATTTACACTTTCACAGTTTCTTCTGCATGCCCTCCTTCCATTTCTGCTTGGTTTCATGATTTAACTCCATGGACACTGACAGCGAGTTATGCTAGCATGCAGTTTTTGGTTTGCAGAAACCATAAGAGAATAAACTCCATAATTCTCTATTAAAAAAATGAGTATTTTTCTGAGGTCACATTTAGTTTGGTATGTTCTTGCCTTTTTAATTAAAAAAAAAAGTCCAATTAAAAGAAAAAGGGCAAGTTCCAATCTTCACACAAGCAAAGCCTTGGCAGCTGACTGAAATAATAATAATAATAAATCCACAAGAAAACAAAGAAAGAAAACACTGAAAGCATCTGCTCCAGTGGGAGGTAGAGGAAGGAAATTTTATCTTGAACAATGTACATAGGACCTGCACCATTCAAAAAGATAACATGTAATTCCTGGATCCCTGGAGCTCCTTAGAAAGGTTTTATTGAGAAACCTTTCTCTATTGCTTAAAATGTCACAATCTTTATATATATATATATAGTGTTGTTATTTTCCATTGTCCTTAAGCTCAAAAAGCGACAAAACTTTTTTAAAAATGTTTACAAAAATCTTGAGCAACCCACCATGTCATAATTCAGTATTACTGTTTTTCTGACAAAACAAAACTAATGTAAATGTGTTGGCAATGTAAAGCACTAGACAATTGAAACAATAGCAATCAGTGATACATCAGTACGATTATTATATGCAGCTTCAGCCTGCTTTGATAATGAAGGATCCTGTTTTGGTATTATTAAAATAACATTAACTATCCCTGCCTAGATATATGTCACACTTCACACACATTTACTGTAGAATCTGAGCACCCCACAATCATTTATAATTTATCTTCGCTGTGAGACACAGAAACCCTGTTAGCCCCATTCCACATACACAGGACTGAGGCAGAATGAGAATAAGTCACTTTCCAATTTTACACACAAAATTGTTTCTGAGAAAAGATGTAGAAGTGGCAATTGCAAGCCTTAGGCTAGTTCCATCCTCGCTGGACCATCCTTTCTCATAGACCCCTGCTATACAGATTACGTAAATTTGCAATATGCTACAAAATATACTGTTGGCTTTTCAGAGGTTTGATGTAAGACTGACTTCATCTTCTGACAAGGTAATAAAGTGCACAGAGGCTGTAGAGTCCTGTTTCTTATTCCTTTGGATATTTTGTATTTGAATTAGTTTAGTAACATAGTAATATTTTGAGGACCATAATAAAATGCCTGAATGTGTCATCTGTCCACTGAAGTTTTTGAGGTATTACCTCAAAATACCTCAGTATTTTAGCAAAACAGGTGTTGCAGTAATGAAGAGTTTCAATAACAGTGCCTGGTTTTCTCTTTATGACTTCAGTGTTTCTTCTTGGTTTCCCACTTTTAACTGAGCTCTAGATGTAAAACCGAAGACTCATATCTAAAACAATCTCAGTACAGAACAACTTTGAGTTTTGACCTCAGGTCTCCAGTTGTTACTTAAACAGGTGATGGGGAAAAGAAAAGTACATACGCACATGAAAAGGTTTTAATAGTAAATATATTTAAAAAGGAGCCTCGAAGAAAACAGAAAATTTGTGCCAAATGCTTAGACTTTTAGGGACTTTGAAACCTGGAATCTCAGGAACTCTGCATTTTTTCTCATTGCCATGGAACAATAGAGACAAACCTTCAGGAGGTAATCCTTTCCCTTTGCCCTCTCTGATAACTTATTCAAAATGATGGGGTGATCTGTCTTCTCCTTTCCCAAGTAATATTCATATCATAATCATATTCTGTTCTGCAAGATGATCTGTAAGCATTGCTTGTCAAATGGGCATATATTATTCAATAGCAGTGGTAGTAGAATGGGTACCCTACCTTTCTCTCATTCTCAGTTAGTCTCTACCTGCAAAGCTTTGACAGAAACAGGCATTATCCTATGGAAAGATGCATTTTACTTAAATTCATCTCCAAATTTATAGTGTTTGACAAATTCTCCAAAACAATGTATGTTCAAAATAGACTTACATTCATTTCTCCTGCAGAATTTTCAGCTTGGTCACTGAACTCAAAGTCTGCCGGCTGCCCTGCTTCACTGTCTACTTGTAGATTTTAAGAACAAGAGGCATGTTAAGATCACGTGCTATGACCTGCTAAAGAACATACGTAAAAAAATTTTACCCATTTGCTCCTTGGTGAATCCGATACACTTTCTTTGACTAAAACATATTGAATAGCTAATGACATAACACTCCAGATTAAAAACAAATATTTTAGTAGGTATGGCTGAGAATATATGAGAAGCCAATGTAGCTCTCCTCCAAAAGTCTTACTAAAGTCTGTTATGGAAAAGTAGAATGAGGGTATGCAATTCAGGGAGTATAAATAGTCTTTCTGTTCTTATATCAATATTTTATGCTATTCATGGGGAATCAGTAAGGTATAATTAATTGCTTCTAGCAACACAGGTAAAGGCTGATCTATTAACAACATTAAAACTTAAATATTAATTCCTAGAAGCCACAAAATGTACTAATGTCAGAGCTGAAAATGGAAATGTTATAGAAAAGAAAAAAGGTGTTTGCTTGTTTAGAAGCAAGGGTTGCATTGTGGTTTTAGGCACAGCCTTGAACAAAAGATGCTATATAAACCATACCAGTCCAGAAATAGCTTTGGAAGACATTGTGCCTGAGGCAAGTTCTAAACTAAAAAGTTCTTCTGGCAGAGTTGTGTGATTTGTGACCAAAGACTGCTTTGAAATGGAGTTATAAACCTGATAGGAAATGAAGCACAGCCAAACTAATTCTCTTTGCTTTTTCAATGACTCATGGTATGGCAGATGTAGCTTGACAATTCAGTAGCATTGTTTGCCACAGTTTAAATTAATAATAAAAAAGTGAAACAATTGGCAGATAAGAATTATTAAATACAGTCATAAAGCTCTGTGACTCTCCTATAATGTCTGTCACACATATATCTGAGTGCTAAACGTGCATTTTTGGAAACAGTCTTAGGTAGAATTAATTATATTGTACTTGAAACTGTTGAACAGCTGATGACATATCAATATGCTAATGATATCACTAGAACTTCTGCATTTTAACAGAACAGAGGTCAATGTGCATATTTTACTTTAATATAAGAAACAATTTTACATCTAATTAATATTATTTGTTTCTACACAAATCTATTTGCGTCTCCAAGAAGTACCAGCATCACATCACATCTAGGCCAGATTTTGCCACCTATCCTTAAGATAAATAGGTTTACTCTGAAAATGAGCGTGCTTATTTCTACAGAAATCCTGAACCAGAAGAATTATTTAATACGATTAAAGGTCCAGCCCTCACTCCTTACTAACTGGAAAATGTACCTTCATGCACGAGTGTTCCTAATGACCATTAAAAGATAAGTGCTTACTAAGTACTTCTGCCTAAGTACTACTTAGCAATAGGAAGAATGTTAGAAACCAAAGAGACTTAAACAGTTTAAAATTAACTACTACTATTTCTAATTTGTACTTACACAGCCTTTGGCACAGAACTGACACTGACAGCAAGAGAGACACCTACAATTCCAAAAATGTACTAAAGGGTCTAATAAGAACCAAAATAGCCACAATCCTGCAGGGGAATGCACTTACAAATGAGCATCAAAGAGTTAGTGAACAGGAACAGGACAGGGCTCATATTAAATTCTGCTACTCCCACTAGAACACTACACCCAAAAGAAAAATTTGGCCAGTTTTACAAAACAAACAGAAACAGAAAGTAGACTGATGCTGGGAAGGAAGGGTTGAAGCATTACATGATTCAAAGATTCTCCCTAGCATCCAAGCAATGTAGCCTGGAGACTGGACACCTGGATTTACTACAGGCAACAATGATGACTAGACCAGAATTATTCAATGAAGTGTCAAGGTACAAAAACAATGCATGAATTGAAAGGCAGTATGATACAGGCCACAGATATTACATGTACACAAGCATAGTGGTTCATTTGAAAAAATAGCTAGGAATAACATAGGTCAAAAATATGGAAAGCTCACCTTGTGTGCATATAACTAGTTTCAAATGAATATTTCATTTCATATTAAATACTAAAAAGTATTAATAACCGATGGAATTCTGATATTTGTTAAGATACAAATATCTTTTGAATCATACATGGTAAATACATTTGTTATGTTAGGTTAAGTTTCATTTTGTAGAGGAGTGGATATGTATTATTAATTATTATTCATGGACACGTACATACTGTGGGGCTAAACACAAAAAAATAAGTACTGAGCCAGATCCCAGACACATGGATTTTATCACTTAAACTTCAGCAGTGTTCCATGAACATTATTCAGACTGACGTGCTTTATGGTGGCCTTAAAAGCATTCCAGAAGGAAAGACAAACAAACATGTGCTTCACGGAGAGATTTGTGGGGCCTCTTCTGGGTTTTCTGCATATACATATCTCCGAGAGCTGCTGATCAAAGTTAAAGATAGATTAATCACATGATCTCCAAGATACATTTACAAGTGAAAAATGACTGGCCCTTCTTTCCCAGCTAGTTAAAATGAGGTATCAACTCGATATTCCAGCAAAGCAACCTCTGGAATAGCAACTAACATGAGCTATATCAGAGCAGGTACCAGGATAAGGATACAAAATTTTATCTCTGTCCAAAGCAAATAAGAGCATGTCCTGGTTCGAGGCCCATTGTCATAAGGGGGAAAATAAATCAAATGGAGATCTTATAGTGAAGTGCCATTTTTTCATAATATGTCTTTTTAAGCTAAAGCAATGACAAAACTGAAATGTTTATATGAAATCAGGCAACTGTCGCCAAGCTGTTCATTTTGGTGAAAAGAACTTACAATGCCGTTCATTCTAATGTTTTCTAAATAGACTATTTCCATTTTTCAGCTTAAAACCTTTTTCCACTGCCAAATTTCTCATCAGACTGTAATAGATCTTTTTTTTAACACTTAAAAAGCTATCAATTTTAATTGCAACACTCTTTTGTCCTTTTTTTTTTTCTACTCCCTTGATTTTTGTCTTAATGAAGCAATTAGTCTCTGCTGAGGTCAGTTATATTTGCTCACAAGTAGTTTTCTAGTATGTTCTCGGGCAGGTACAGAGAGAGGGTCACTGTCAGATAAAGTGATGTTGAAATAAAGAAATACCTTCTCCTATTAGTGCCAGAGGAACCACTATACACAATAAGCAAAGACGCTGCATAACCAGCAGCTTTTACAAAGCTATTTTTCAAGCTCCTTAATCAGAGAGGCAATTAGACAGTATCTTCACTCACTTGTCCAGTGTCATATCTAAGTATACCTTGGTATATCTGCTTGTATTATCAAAATTTTCTAACTTAACTATATTACTTTTTAATTCCTCAATTTACTTGCAGTTTATTTCATTCAATTATGTTCTGTAACACTAAAACAAAAGATGCTGTAGAAAAGCAACTTCTCAGAGACAAATGTAAAGCCACCAGAACCATGTTGGATAAGGGAAATCAGCGTTTGGAAGCTCTCACAAATGAACTGGCTTGGGTAAATTTATGTCATTTGTAACACTCCAGAAATCAATTATGATGCACAATCTTCACTAAGGTCTGTAGATTTTACAGGAGAGTAAGCAGGACAGCAAAGAAAATTAATGACAAATTTTATGTAAGAAGCATTGATAAACTGGTTCCATTTCCTACATTTCAATATTGAAGTAATATGAAATATTTTAGCGTTGGCTGCAGAGACAGGGAAATGTTTGAATTGATTAGCATGCAGTTTATGTTTATTCTGCTTAGGTAATTCCTGCTGAGATACCCACAAAATAACCACAAGTTATCCACCAAAACTGTTCTTCCAGTCTAACAGAAATGTCCATACAGTATTGTATTTGTATACCCAGATGGGGCAAATAGAAACAAAACTGTTACCTTTCAAACTGTTTACTTTTTGATGACTAAAACTATTGTAAAAGAAGTTTCAAAACTGGTCATCTTTGGTGTGAAATACAAAGCTTAAGTACATCCAAATGCAGTCCTCAAAAACATCCTTTGATTTTGCAGAAATGTACTAGTAATTTTCATTATTTCTTCCATAACACAAGATAGCCTACTAACCAATAGTAGTTTCTGTCAACGATGCTGTACTTTGGAATACCAAATTCAGACCACACTCATACCACAGTGATGAGATCAATATAAAATCCCAATAGCTTAGATATATGTACACAGATATCCCTATAAATTACTTCTAATTATAGCAGTAGACAACTTTACTTAGGGGCTTTTCTTAGATTAGCAGGATTCCAGCAAGTTCTGGTACTGCCGTAATCTAGGTAAATAGCGTTTGTCAGAAGTAAACAGCTAATACAAGTTATGTCAGAAAAGAGAAATGTATATGCATTTTTTTCCTTACTGCTGATATTTTTGCATGTGTGTTTGCTTTCCTATGTTTCTGTGGTAATTTAAATATCATCTGACAACGTTGCTACATCTACTTCTCTATCATTCCAACCAATAGGCTAAGTGATGACAGTAAGCACCTGTAATAACCATTCTTTTTTTTATCTCAACATTTTCAAGCACCAAGAGATATTATGGAAAATAACTTTTTGCTGAAGTAAAGGTTCACACAGTCTTGGGCAATGTTTTCAAGTAATTGCCTTAACACTGAAACATCTGTTGGCAGTAAACATTCACAAGTAATGTTAGCTCCGAAAAAGAGATCCATGGTTTAGCTCTTCTTCATATCTACCAAGAATTTTTTATTTTTTTTTACCAATTTCTGTCCATTTTTAGTCATCTAAAAAGTATTGTTGTCAGGTGAGGTAAGGTCAAAAAGTTGTTCTAGCTCTTCCTGAGAAGCAATTGAATACCATCACCCCTGCCAGTCCTGGGAGATATACCTTTGCTTCAGGTCTGACAAACTGCTCCTCAGTTTCCAGCTTGCCTCCTCCAGGCTAGATTTCTATCTTTCTAACATTTTCTGTATTAAAAAACCCCCAGGTAACTTCCTTCCTGTCTAACGACTACTTGAGAGGATTCATAGTTACAGAAAATCAATGTTTTAAATGGTATTGAACAATGTTCTCAGAATCTCAAGGTGACTGGTTCAATCTTCACTGATTAAACATGACACAGTACCATCAAAGCGAGCTGCAAAGTTGTTCTTTGTCTGTTTTCTTATGCCTTTTCAGACAGAGCATCACATCATTTCAACTAGGAACCTATCCTGAGCTACAAGATGACAATGGGAGTTTTGCAATATATTTCAAATTAGTGGAAACAACCAAATTTTCTGAGGGTCTGATGATTAACTGTAAGGGGTGAAATACTTCCAAACCAGTGAAAGGGCAATAATTTTGGAAGAAATATATTTCAAAGTATTATACACATTATAAGAGACAGATAATATTCATCTACTAACCTACAAAGCTATGTGATATTTTTCTGCAATCTACTTACTACAGCTAAACCAGAAAGTCTTAAGACAGGAGCCAGGAATCCTTCTATTAGGGAGTGCTATTGTCATCAGCCTGCAGCATCATGCTGCTTTCTTGCTCTATGTTGCTGTCTACCTGGCCCAATACTTTTGCCTCTCCTGTGCAGTGAATACTTTCACACAGTTTTTGCAGGATGCTTTTCAGAAGCTACGAGAAGAAAATTTCAACCTTTTCAGCCAGAGTAAGGATTACTGCGGGTTTTCCAGATCCTGGTCGTTAAAGAACAGTATGTGATGACATCTTCTTCACTGTCGCTTTTGGTCATTACGCAGAAGACAGCAGTAAACCTCATTCAATCATTTCACAGAAATCATATTGGTGGATCTTTTCAAGAAAGAGTGTTGATCTCCAGACACCAGGTGGGTGCAAGTTTCTTCTTATACCTTTCCCTGCATTGGATTTTTTGATTATCATTCTGAAGCACTGCTTTTCACTGGCCAGTTGATGGAGGATTCCAGATTTTTACCAAAAGGTAAAAATACTAAGGACTCAAGAACCTAGACATCTTATTTTATCTACTTCTCTGAGTCTGAAGCATCAAAATCTTAGTTTCTAGGCAACTTTCCCAAGGAAATATGGCTGCTTTGAAGTTAGTATGGTTTCAGTGATTGCAATGATGTGCTGGTTTTGGCTGGGATATAGTTAATTTTCTTCATAGTAGCTAGTATGGGGCTGTGTTTTGGATTTGTGCTGACAACAGTGTTGATGACACAGGGATTTTTCGTTATTGCTGAGCAGTGCTTACACAGAGTCAAGGCCTTTTCTGCTCCTCACACGACCTCACCAGCGAGCAGGCTGGGAGGGGACACAGCTGGGACAGCTGACCCCAACTAAGCAAAGGGATATTCCATACCATATGACATCATGCTCAGCATGTAAAGCTGACAGAAGAAGGAGGAAGAGGGGAACGTTCAGAGTGATGGCATTTGTCTTCCCAAGTAACTGTTACGTGAGATGGAGCCCTGCTTTCCTGGAAATGGCTGAACACCTGCCTTCCGATGGGAAATAGTGAATGAATTCCTTGTTGTTGGTTTGCTTGTGTGTTCGGCTTTTGCTTTACCTATTAAACTGCCTATGTCAACCCATGAGTTTTCTCACTTTTACCCTTCTGATTCTCTCTCCCATCCCACCAGGGGAAAGTGAGTGAGAGGCGGTGTGGTGCTTAGTTGCTGGCTGGAGTTAAACCACGACAAATGATTAATTAAATGTAAAAATACCTCTTCAAATAAAAATGACAGGCTGTCAAGTTCATTGGTGATAAATGGTATTTTGAAAATCCAACATAAAAGCAATTACAATCATATAACATACTTTTTGTACTCATACTACTGAGTTTTGTAGTTACAACAACACGCCTCAAATGCCTCAGGTTAAGAGGAATTCAGCTTGCCAGCATAGAGAACTTGTGTGATGCGATGAAGAACACTTAAATTATGTCCTACAGCTTTATTGAAAGCAATGTCTATAACCTTCAAAAGCTCTGAGCATGTGTTGTGCATCTCCAGCTTTGAAAAGGTCAAACTTCTTTTTCATTTTTCTCTCTTATTTGCCATTACTTTCTTTTCAGTAGGTAAACATTAATGCTCATAAAAGAGAATGTAACAGAAGAAGCTCCAGCAAGACTTAATGTTGAACTTCTGAACCTTGTGTTCTTATGAACAGAAGTCAGGATTGGGGCAAGTTTACCCAAGCTACTCCACCTGTCTAGTTAATGAACTTCAATCCTGAAAGCTGCCTAGTTCTCACAGAAAGGTTGGCAAGTGTAGAAGGTTGGGAGACAAAGTGTTCTTTCACTCATATTCACATGTAAAAAGCTAGTCAGATGCTTTCAACACAGTTGAAAGAGCTGCTATAAGTGTTTACCTTTTCCAAAGGTCTTAGAAGGCAGCCTGAAAAAACAACTTGAATGATGGAGGATATCTCCTATTTGCGGATATTTGCCTCTGTCTTCCATCTCTGCCAGGCAAAGCACCTGTCGGTTGGTTGTGCTCTTCATAACCACTTCCTCCCATTTCTGGGTGCGGCAGGAGTATGCTTAACCAACTGGTTGATGAAAGCAATCATCTGAGGGACCCTGTCAAATAGCTAAATCACTCTGAGGATATCACAATGTAACAGTGATGTTTGAGAGGAAAGGTGACATTAGATCAAATCCATCCCTTCTATTAACATGCATTCTTCCAGTACAGCTGGTGATCTATGCCCTAATGTATTAGACAAATATGTTCCATTAACCCAGAACAAAGTTCCTGGATATCTCTAGGAGAAAAAAAAAGATTATGTCTTTTCTCCACAAACAAATAGCTGTAGAGGGCAACATTTGACAAAATGAAATAACCCCCATCTTAATCAAAACAATCAAAGTGCCCAGTTTCACATCAAAGGAAGATGACTTTGAGGTCTTCAGATTACAGGCCAAAAAAAAACCTGAGGTCAGGCAAGTCCACAGAGCATTGTGAATTACTTTCACCAATGTTTGCAAATTCATTGTTGCATAAATGTAGCCAGAGAAAAAGGCAAGTGTTGCAACCATGAAACAAATTGTTAGAGATTTATCATTTTATTAAAAAAAAATTGAAACTTTGCCTCATCAGCCATAGATGGAAGAACTTGTTTGAAAAGAATTAGAATGCAAGGAAATTGACGCATTACCAAGATCAAGACTCAATGAGACGTTTTGAATAGTTCAAATGAAAGATGTCTTTCTCTTATATTCTGTAAACTCAGCACTTTCCTTCTCTTTGCCTTCTGGAGGACTTGAGAAGAAAGACAGAGCATGCAACATTTACAGATACAAATCTAAGATCAGCCAAGACCACCAACCTAAGAGCTGTGACTGATTTCCTTTAATTTTCAAGAAGCTGCATTGCGTCCTCTGGGGATGTTCCAATAGCCAGGGAATGCGATAGAGCAGCAAAGACTGTTTATGTTCTTTTTACTCACCGTTCCGTTCACTATTCCAGCAATAGGTGAGACAAGAACCATTTATACTAGCCTTAAAGAATTTTCTTGAAGAGGAGAATTCTGAGTAGAGCACTTAAGAGTCTCAAAACATTTTGTGATAAGGCAGAAGAGGAGCAGAAGCAGAGAGGTGAAATACTCTGAGAGGATGTGTTACAGTAACACAATCCCAAAATAAAAAAAAATCTAAATACATTTCATTTAGCATTGCAATGTTCTATAACTCGCTTACGAGCATCTTATACCTTCTTCTCTTATTGATTTGAACTCAAACTTCAGATATAAAAAGCTTAGGAAACTAATCGGGCCAAATTTATCCCTGATGCAATCCTATTATCTGCAGATGAATATAGGCTGTTTTGTTAATCTCATTCCTACCTCTGCCTTTTTTCCCCTAAATAGATTCTAAAATAATCAGTTTTACCATTCCTTAATACATCATGCAATAGAAACTTTTTAGATCTTATTTTGATGACAGAAATGACCGCAAAGAATTTAAAAATAGTATGCAATTCTCTAAGTCTTATTTCCATGTACACATAGCATAAAATGTATCAATTTTATATTTTAAACTCTCATCCTATAACAAGCCTCTGTCATAAGATCTTTAAAGTCTTGTTGCAAATCAGAAGGAATATATTTTCTGCTTTGATTTCATATTTACAGCTACAATTTAGCTTCTCTTCCCTCTCCATCTGGAATACAAAACTCATAATCAATTTCAACAGTTTTCCTTAAAGTAACAGGTCCTCATTTTCCACTAGATAAAAGTGACGTAATTCTTTATTTCTTTATAATGACCATTCAGCTTGATAAAAGTAGATACTTTCTATATTTGCACCTCTTTTGTCACACTCTCCTTTACTAAATATGACAGCCTTATTACAGGTGGTCTCCCATGGACGTTTACCAACAGTATTTTGCGTCTAAAGCATTTTATATCTCATTAAGCCGGCATGTTATCAAGCATGTTCATTGCTGAAGATTTCGGGCAAAGGACTGTTTGAAGGGTTTTATAGAGATGAGTAGAGAAATGGAGTAACACAAATTATTTCATTAGCCATCTATTTCAGATCCACACAAGTGACAGTCTTCACTAAGGACTAATATTTCACAGACATAGGTATATATACACATACATATATACACTCAATCCTTTTCTCTACATAGAAGCATCATTCATAAGGCATCTAGCACAAAAAGTATTGTCTATATAAAGTAAGAAAAGCTTTCAGGCACTACAGTAATACAAAAAAATAGTAGCCCACACAAGCTAATGACAGTAAATATGAATTCTTACAAACCCTCAGTGAGTGAGAAAATCTGAGATAACCTTCTCTGCTTAAAAATCTCTTTCAATTGTCATTTATTATAACAATGGCACAAAATGGGCCATGTTAAGTTCCTTATTTTGACATAGTATGCATCACATGAACTATGTACAATGTTTGCAAGAATGCATAGGTTTTCCACATCCTATATGTGTACCATATGGAGAACCTTTTTAATATCATTTGGCATCACTATTTACAACTATAGTACTCCAGACTCCAAGGAAGTTTAAATCATTAATATATTCTGATTACTTTTTCCTTTTTTATTTCCCCCTCCCCCCACCTTCTATTAGGAATTGTCCTAATAAGAAACTGGTTTAGACTTAAATTAGAAAGTGTGCCCTGAAAGTTTTTTTTCACCTCAATGAGGCAATTGCCTCGCAGCACTGCAATGCTAACTCTGAGTGCATTGTTTCTCCTTTGTAAGGCTGAGCTATCTTGGACATGTATTAATAACTCTTAAAACTTACTCATTTAGTAGAGATTATGAATTTACTAAATCCAGAATGGACAATGTTGTAAAAGAGTACTTGCTAAAACATCCTCTAAACAAAGATGATTGAAAGGTAATAGTTTAAAACCTTTTATCTGTTTTTCCATGTTGCAATGTTACTGACTCTCTTGTTGCAAGCTAAACCTTGAGCGAAGAAAAAAAGCTTTTCTCTCTTCTATTTTTATTCATTCCAGAACACTGACAATCAATTCATTCCAAGTAAAAGATCAAAGAATTGGTTGCAGTATGCAGGTACCAGTAACTAGATTGATGAAAGGCCAGACCTATTGCTTTAAAGCAAAGAAATATTGAAACTAAAGTGAACAGCAGTTATTTGTCCTTGGCTACAGAATGAAACCAGAAAAGGTCATAAGCATGTGATGGTAGTTGCCTACAGTACACTGGAGTTTGAGCATTGGCCTTAAAGAAGGCTGAAGTCACATGGCCAAAAATCAGGCTACAAGTTTCTTGTAGCATAGCCTTGGTGCTATGAGCCAATAAGATAAAATAGTATTTTTGAGCAGTTTGAATTTGATTTGTCATTACAACAATGTAGGCAAACATTATAATTATCTCATCTGGTTATACAAATAGGCATGGGAATGCAGTATGGATATAGTCTTTGAGAAATAGAGCTTTATAATAGACTTCCTTAAAGTGAAGAACAGAAAGAAAATGCTGAGAAAGTTTATTACACTTAATTAAATGGTAAAATGTTATTATTTTTATAAAATAGCTTTTGTTGAAATGCATAACATGAAATCTAGGACTCTCAGTTTGATTTTGCTGTAGATAGAGCGTGTCATTGTCATTGGTAGTCCTTTGTCAACTGAAGAAATTATTTCCCTGTTCAATATTTACATTACTGCATACAGTACGTGAAAAATATTAAAATAGAACTACCCTATTAAAAGTGAGATGTAAATGATGACTAGTTCTGAATTCCCAACACAAGTGAAAATTTTACTTTGGACCAAACACAAAATCAATGTTTCAAGCAATCTTCCCCACCAATCTGAACAAACAGCGTGAAAGTAATCACAACACTTGGGAAAACCAGTCCAGAAATTGAGAGAGATAATACCAATGTCTAATAACTTCTAGTTGGAATGTCTCACTCCTTTAATAGTTAGATTTGTTTATAATTTGACGACTAATCTCTTGCAGGCTTGAAAACTGCGTCTCTTAGTGTTGAAGTTTCCTCCGATTTTACCAACAGCATCATGCAAATTTGTAATAAGTGAATAAATTGTATTTGTTATTTTTAAGTGTTTAATGGATAGTCACGCTCTTCTGTATTTAACCTTTTTGAAGACTTGCCTAATAAGATTTTGCCTCAAAGATCTGAAGTTTATTTATGATTAAATGGCAAATGTTATTTAAAGCAAAGAAACCATTTTCCTTTTGATAAATATTTTATTAATTTATCTTTTTTTTTTTTTCCCTAGCTCACTAAAACTTTACTAAGGTATTCTGCTATTAGATAGCTCTGCCTAAGTTAGTGAAAATCTTTCTTTCCTGTTAAAAATACCCAAACACGTATATGTTTATACAGAGAGAGAAATACACATCCTTATACATTATTGCAGGCTAACTAATGTAAGTCAGGAAGGCTGATATCAACTTGTGTTCCAGCATAAAAGCAGCACCCACTTAAATTCTAAAATAAGAATTTAACAGCAAATTAACCTTGAATTAGTCCTCTTCACTAATACAAATTTAACCCAGCAGTGGATGATGCACAAAGAAGCCAATTAAGCATTTCAGTTTCACACCCTTACAGAAGGGCACAAGTGGACTGACGAATCTCTAATACTTCCCAATGAACAACTACAGCAAGATATCAAGGGTCAGACATTTGAGTTCTATGCAGCAGAACAATGGGAAATACAGTTTTTCCACCCCACCTCCAACAGCAAAATGAAAAAGAAGTAAAATATTTTTATCCTGACTACAGCAACATCACAGTCAGTAGTTATCAGGAGCTAGAATCTGCAAGAATGAGTTTATAATGGGGACCTACTTCAGTAGGAGGATTGTAATTATTTTTCCTGAATGTTAAATACACTTACTCTTCAGAGGTAAATATAGCATCCCAGGAGATGAGCAATCTATGGACAATAGGCTTTTGACACTGTCTCCCATAACATCCTCATTAGGAAGCTGAGGAAGTGTGGGCTAGATGAAGAGAAAGTGAGGTAGACTGAGAGTTGGCTGTGTGACAGAACTCAGAGGGTCGTGATTAATGAAGCAGTGTCAAGTTGGAGG
>VYXH01001642.1:359986-383101 GCA_013397275.1 Burhinus bistriatus | reverse complement strand
GTCCAGCGCAGGGCAACAAAGATGACTGGGGGATTGGAGCATCTCCCTTATGAGGAAAGGCTGAGAGAGCTGGGACTCTTTAGCCTGGAGAAGAGAAGGCTGAGGGGAGACCTTATTCTTGCTTATAAGTATCTAAAGGGTGGGTTGAGGGAAGATGGAGGCAGACTCTTTTCAGTGGTTCCCAGTGACAGGACGAGGGGCAACGGGCACAAGTTGGAACATAGGAAGTTCCATTCAAACATAAGGAAAAACTTCTTTACGGTGAGGGTGACCGAGCACTGGAACAGGCTGCCCAGGGAGGCTGTGGAGTCCCCTTCTCTGGAGATTTTCAAGACCCGCCTGGATGCAGTCCTGAGTAATGTGCTCTAGGCATTCCTGCGTCAGCAGGGGAGTTGGACTAGATGATCTCTAGAGGTCCCTTCCAACTCTAACAATTCCATGATTCCATAATATAGCCTCTGATTTTGATATGATATGGCTGATATGGCTGTGTAAGTCATTGCTGCTAGGCCGCCCAGGACTAACTGCCATTGCCTTTCCAAGGGGTTAGTAGAGCTGAGCATTGGTGCTGCAGTCTCCTCATCACAGAAGTTCAGATTCCCTATAAACATTCTTGCAGTTGTCTGTAAGAGCTGTCACCCTTTTATTCAGTACACCCTCCTGGGGAGAACCCAGAGCATTTAAGTGAAAGTCTATATAACAGAAAGCAGGCTATGTGCCCAAGAGTGAAGAATCATCCCGACATATTATTGATTAACACCTAGCAGACACACTATAAATGAGGTATAATTTATCAGGACACAGTGACAGAGTCTTTGCTTTCTTAAAGCTCATCTTCTATTCACTCTTCTAACTTCCTTTTGGCTAAAGCAATTTCTTGAGTTCGTCTTCAGCCAAGTGTCATCTGTTCTATCCCATAATTGTTACCCTTCTCACTAATTAGTAAGGTTTAGCTTCCTCCTGTTACACACTTAATTAACTTCTTCACCTTTGGAAAGGTAATTTCCCCTGAACGAATTACTATCATGACTGTTTCATACAATGAACTAGTTCTAAGTACAGTCTTCAAATGAAGCAATGCTGTTCAGAAAGAGTGAAAGGTGCAGAGGACTTTCTGAAAGTGAACTGACCCTATAGGGATGGCAAAGATCACCATGCAGAGAAAAGCCTCAATATGAAAAAACTTATTCAATGTACCACCATTAGGCAGTACAGGAGGTACAGACCGGCTAATGTAAGAAAGAGATGATAAATGGCTATTGTGTGCGGCACATGCTATTCTCCAACATTCATACAGTCATTTCATAGTCTTTTAATGTTTTTACCTGTGTAATAACAGCAAAAGTAACTGAGCTCAAAGCTCCATTTGTCACCCTGCTTCCTTTGAATAGATACGTAGCAATAAAAACACTTCTGCTGAAAGGTTGTACTTGATAGGCAAGACAGAAAGAATGAGATGGTGACACAGCAATAAATAGAGATAAATCAAGTAGTCACAGCTTAAATGAATGGCAAACCACTGGTACAGAACAGAACGTAAGTCTGTGGATTTCCTCTCCAATCTCTTACCCGCAAGAAATGCCACCTATCAGGACATTATTAAATCCTTGATAACAGTAATCACATGAGAAGGACAGATAGCAAGTTATTTCTTCCTACTACTTGTTCCTTATAAGTGGTAAAACAAAGGAAAATTAAGTGTGTTTTATTGATACAAATTTATGCAACTGCTTATGGGCTCACAATGCCTAGTCTAGATTCACTGTGATGTGTTGAAACTCCTACTTAGATGTATCTTTTTTTTTTTTTTTTCCATTTATCTGAATTTCCTTTGTAGGACTATGCACAGTTTCTGTATTTCATCATTGGCACCAAAAGCAGGCAGTCACCGAAATCAGAGGATCTAAATAAAGATCATAAATGTCATGAATTTAATATTAGCTTGCCAGAAAGACATCAAATACCCTTACTTGTTAGCTGTTCTATAAGGAAAACACTCATTTTGGTAAAAGAAACTGTAGCAGTTTTTTTAGATGTTGGGTTAATTCCGAAAACTTATGGCGTATTTGGAAGAATGCATATAAACAAATCTTTGTCTTCGATTTCATCCCAGATAGGATCATAGGTTTGGTTTGTAACACACTCACTAGCCTCTTGCTCGTGGCCTATTTAACACTAACAGTTTAGAGTAAGTGGAGAAATATGAATGGCATAATATCCTAATAACATTTATCTTCTCGACAGAGATTAGGAGCAAATAATGCATACAAGACCTCCTCAGATGTTTATTTTTCATTGTTAGCACTTGTCATTCAGATAAGTGAGAAAACGATTGCTTCACAGAATTCAAATCTTTGTTGCGAGTAGAGTATCAAAATGTTAAGTGCCTGAAAAAGATTTTTTATTAGCGCTAATCTGTTCCTGACTGCCTTTTCTTACAACTTAACATTTCTGGCCTGCTATGTTGCTCCAATATCTATTGTTCTCTGGCCACTTGCGAAAAACAAGTTGTGCAATGAGTGATGCACACAGGCATGAGGTATTACAGATGCAGACGGGTCCTGCCTCCTGGTACTTGATCTTTTACACAATGCAAGTAACATACATAGTGTAATTACAACAGAGAAAATTTATGAAAAGGAAAATAGCGATTCTTTCACTCTTCTCTTGGGCCTGCTACCCCTTTTCTCAACATTCGCCAAAAAAGACTCAAAGTGCCTTCTCCCTGCTTTCAGTCTGTGAAAATTGTTGCATCTGTGATTTTGCCTACTCTCCTAACTTCCTCAGAAGGCTCAAGAATCAAATAAGCTTTTCTTGGCTTCATGTAACAAAAAAGAACAATACAGCATTTTCAGATGCTACTGTATTAAGATTTTTAATAATTGAGGTCTGAAAATGTTCAAACATCAAAAGCAGTACCTCTTACATATCTTGATTGATTCGCACAGGAACTAAAGCATCTATTTAAACACCAAGGAGACTGGTGTCTGGGGAGATCAGACAAAACCCCTGAGGTTCATACATACCACAAACTCCTCTTTGGTTTAGGAAATTCCCAAACTACAAGCACATAAAAGCTGTGAAAGTACTGGGTATGTATCATATGGTGCTCTTGTCCTTATAATCTTCCTGGCCACGGTCAGAGGCAGGATACTGGGAAAGCAGGATGGAGCATTGGCCATTCTTCTGTTTTTACTGGAGCAACATATCAACAGTGATTCTCTATCCTGTGAATTCTTTGAAATAAAAATTAGAAGTTTTTCCAGTGGAAGTATTCTAGCTCAACAACAAACGGTGAATTTGGCAGTTGCTAAACAGTATAAATTTAACCGTTTAGACTAAACAAGCACAGCAGCTGTATTTAAACTGTGGAAAGCGGTATACTCTGTGCCATTTACACTATGAACCCTGGAAACTGGGGGATGTCAGCGGTGCTCATGGTGCCCACTCCCTTCTCCACCTCCTACCTGCAGAATGAGGTTTTCTTTGGGTGGAAAAGACAGTATATGGGGTAACTGTGCGCATCCAGAATGGGAGCTAGGCATTTAGATTACCCAATGTCTCTATTGCATTTGTCCGTTTTCCCTTAAAAGCTATTGCCTGATAAATGCTCCGTGACATCTCATGTGACACAAAAAAAACCAAGAAAGACACTACATTCAGATTTTCAGCCTTAATGTAACTATGAATGCCACTATTTTAGATACTCATCAGAAAATGAGTTTAGAGATTTTGGAAAAGGAATTGCTATAGTGAACATCACAATAATCATTTCCCTATTCCTTCTCCTATGGCACAATACTCTCACAGACTGTGGGAATCTAGCTGGGAATAAGAGGTTGAGCTGGGGAGAGAGATTAAGAAAACAGGAATATTTTGCATGGCAGTTAAATGCAACGTACTGGTTAGGTTAGCTGCAAATAATTATATGCTAACAGCTTTAAATAAGACAATTAAAATGTACAGATTTGAACAAATAGTAATTTTAAACAAAACCTTTTCTTTCTCTACAGCCATTTCCTCCTATTCATACTTTAGTTCACCCTTAACATTACTAATTTGCTAAATCATAAGCCGGGAGAAATTACCTTGGTAAAACCCTAACCCTGGCATAGTTTTTCTTTGGCAATGCCAACCAGTATATTTGATCATTAACAATACACGTATTTAATGAAAATAGGAGGTAGAAGTTCTTTCATTGAAGTAAAGGTAAAATATAATAATAAATATTAAATTCTCCATTATTCTATTCTAGCTATCTTATATCTAGCTACCAAGAAATAGAGGAAAAAAAAGTACCACTTATGAAGATCACATATTTCTTTAAAAAATTATCAGAATTCAAGTAACCTTTTTTTCCTTTTAATTAACAAGATACATTTAGGACACTAAAGCTAGGACTCTGAAGTTTTAATTAATCACATTGAGTTTAGCTAACGATCTTTTACAGCTCACCTCAGTTCCCAGAGTGTCCCATAACAAGCAGGAGAACTATAATAAGATCCATATGGATCTTAAGATCACCATTGAACTTATTCCAGAATATTATCAGAAACACAGATGGGATTTCTAGAAGATGTTACAAAATTCTTTCATTCTGCAAAGATCCTGTACGGAATTTTCTAGCTGCAAAGTTTATTCACTAGAATGTCAACTAGAGCTGGTCAAATATTAAATGCATTGATTTGTGAATGCCTCCTTTCCCCTTCCTCTCCCCAAATAAAAACATAAATTGATGTGCTCTAACTCATGGGGTCATGTTACTTGTTACTGACAAATATCCGTACAACTATTGGTCAGTAGAGAAGATTTTCATATATCCCAAACGTTTAATGATATTTTAGCAAGAACATCACATTAGAATTGGCTGTGTACTATTTCCCCTGTTTGTTATTCCAGTACTTGATAAATTTAATTTCTCTAATCATGAAATATAAACAGTGCAGTGCAATAGATGTGATGGCAGCTGTATAGCACAAAAATAGATCCAAGAGAAAGGAAAATTCATACCGCTACTCACTGACAGAGAACTATTTATCTGGTAAATGTTTGGTAATTCTCTGTACACATCATAGCAAGCCAAAGAGTTCATTTGTCAAGATGGTGGAAAGTCCTACATTTAACATAAAAGAAAACAGTTATTCAAGAAAAACTTGCTAATAGCTCCTTCATTTCCACTTAACAGAAGAGACACACTACTGAAAATTGAGATCCTCTTCTTATATACTAATTGCACAACTATGAATTTTTTAAAAATCATCTTGTTTCAACAGAAGATGAGAAAAGTGCACCCAATCAGGTGCAACATATTGGAACAGGGAAGAAGGGAAAATATAAATAAAATCCCCAAACAGATACCGATATGAATTGACTGAAAAATAGAGCTGCCTCTTCAAATTTATTACATTTTGCTTTGAGGACTGTTATTTGTAGGTCCCCTCTTCTTTGCTGCATGAGACCTTCAAGAATGAGACCTTTAGACTCAAACATGACTTAACCTGATAAATTTCTAACTCAATTTACAGCAACGTCATGCATATGCTAAAACCCATCTAACATAAATATTTAATGAAGAAATAAACCTGCCAGAAGAATAAATTTACAGCACATTTAGCGTACAACATTTTAGAGGTGTCTGCCGAGTAGGTTTTGCTGTCGAGACAAGGTTTTAAACTGCCAATAGTTTAAAAGTAGTAATTTTTCATTGCATTTCATTCGTAAGCTCTGTTCCTTTTAAGAGACTCCGGGCTGTCAAGGTTAATTGAACCCTCAGGGCCCTCAAAATGACTGTACTCATTGGGGCTCTGCAGGCTCCGGGCTCAGCTCCCTGATTCTTTTGCTCTAAATCTTGTCTCAAATGATCTTTTTCATAAATACTATTTCAACTTTAATCTCGACAATGATGATCTGCTGATCTAATTCTCCACTTTAGACCTGTATCTATCTGCCCAGAGTAAAATGTCTGTCTTCCTGGCATTTCATGATCAACTTAAAACACCGTAGTCAAATAATAAGGAGTGGAGGAATAGACAGCTAGAATTTTCTTTTTGTCTAGACAGCATGACTTGCACCCGTAAATGACACACTCACTAAAACTCCACATCCAAACTTTTTGAACTATGCTGCTTTCTGCCATCAAACCTTTTTTTTTAAGACCTGGTTCTTGCAACAGCCTCAGAGGTATTTCACAGAGCTATTGGCACATCTGAGACACTTCCACCAGTCTCTGGGTACACTCATGACCGTTGCCCATCTGCTTCTTTCTTCCCAGTACTTGTTTGGGGGCAGATCTACAAAATCACTGTATTCTTAGTTCAGGATTTAAGTATGCTGCTTTTCCATCTGCTGATCAGAGGGATTTTTCCCTATTTGGAAGCCTGTGATCATGCAACTTATCAGTTTTACTAAAGCCAAGTGCTTTTATTCAGAGATTGGAATAAGTATCGAGAAAAAAAGATCATAAGAAACAAAAGAGGTATGTTTGTATTTAGTCTGATCTAATTTTATGCTTCACTACGAAAAAAAATTAGCTAAATTTCCCTGCTAAATTAGTCTAACACATCTAAACCAGTTTTATTCTCCTAGCAAGTGCAGGTGCTTCACCGTGTTTAGAGGACTTTCTTTCCCTTAAGAAAACTGGTTTCAAGAAAACTTTAGCTCTCCTTCTGAAACAGAGCTTTTAAAAATTTAAGTTGTCAAGTTTTCTGTTGGAAATGTAATTCTAGTGAAATGAAAAAATGTCTATTTTGTCTTTCTTTTGTTATTGAGAAAGAAACAAAAACCCCAATACGGGACTACTTTGAAGAATAAATTCCACTACCTGATGAATTATGTCCAATGGCTTCTTTTTTTCAGGTCTAAGGTATTCAGTCTCTGGCCTAAGACAGAATGATTGCTGATGTCCTTAAAAAGGACACATTTTCTCCCAAAATAAAATTTTGAACAAATAAAATCAAATAAATTCAACTTTAGAAAGAGTCATAGCCAGAAAATTATAGCTTGAAAGTTAAACTGAAAGAGTGAAAAATAGAAAGAATGATACAGGCATTAGGGGTCTTTCTATTGACATAAATGAGCTCAAGTGGCAGTCTAAAGTAGCAATCACTCTAAAACTTTAATTAGCCACTATTATTCCCATGAAATTAAAATATTAAAAGCAGCTTCTCAATTCAGAAATAGTCAAGACAAATGCTTTATAAAATTGTATTAAAAATCATTGAAACCACCCCAGAGAAGAAACTTCCAGGTTCACTTTCCTTTCATCTACATATTTACATTTTTCAACAGTCTACAGAAAATTTTAATTTATGTGTTATTTGAAACTCAGGTAATGGTATAATTGATGGATTGATGAAGTGATAAAAGTCATAGATTTGCCAGTTTGGTAACAAACTTAAAGAAAACCTCAATACTAAAAATCTATATAACTCATGCTACATGACTGATGCCAGGCTCTACCCATCACATCCGTGTTGTTCTGTGTGGTGTAAGACGACGTGGCTGATGAAACCTGACACAGTACACCATACTGGACCAAGAATAGAAACGTAAATTAAACCCTTCCAGACAAGTTAACACACAATCAAGTAGCACCTTTGTACCATTTTTTATTACAAATAGGAGATGTACTACCACCAATTTGCTTTAATGCTTTTAATCATGATCTTATTATTAAAGCTGTATCATCCTTGCAGAAGTGATTGAGTCCTTTAATTGTTTAAGAATAATGCTCTGACTTCTCCGAATACCCATTGCGTTTGGTCTGCTTTTCCCTCAGGCCGTCCTTGCCTCCTAAGAGATTAGATATGTTTTCAGAGACTCCATCCATACAAAGCGTCCCAGTTTCACTATTTCCTCAGTTTGTTCAAATGCACACATTCTTTTCATCTTTTTCTCACACTGAGAACCATTCCAACTAGCGCTGACAGAAATGTATTTTGCTCTGCTTCAACTTCTCCTGATGAAAGTAGTCCTTTCCTTTTCCCTGAGGAAATAGTCACTGGAACTAAGTAGGATATTTATTTTAATGCAGAGTGCAGGAAGGTATCAGCATTTCTGTTTACAAAGCAGTATCTTTCACTCTGCTCTGTGTCAGGATGGGAATGCTAAACTGCATCTCAATTACTAAACCTCGGTATGGAAGATTCATGCAGCCTTCTGCACCCAGAAAGGCTACAATAATTAACTTCTCAATAAAGCTGTAATTAATTATTGACAATTTAATGTCCCTAATTTTAACCTTAAATAACAGGCAGGAATTACTGGCTGTCATCTCTTCTTTAGCACTGCCAGGTGCAGCACATGTGTTTTCAATCAGGTCATCCCATCTACATCAGCCGCTTACACTATCCATTCATACTGTAGCTGCATCTTTCCCTGCAGAATACTAAAGGATTCTTCATTTGAATAATTTATGTCTAAGTTTTATAACAGACACTTAGCATTTAGTAAAATGAGCTACTGAACGGACCTTAGAAGTGGATCATCTCTAGCAATTTCCACAAAAACATATTTCTCTGCTATTTAGAAAAAACAAAACTGTGCTATCTGATATTAAATAGTAGCCACTAAATTGGATGCTCATCTACACCCTGTTCTAAGCTTCTCCTCTACAGCCACTTTGTGTTTTGAGCATGTCTATTAATTTATAAGGTGTCTGCTGTTGTAGATAGCTGTTAAATAGTTATTAGGGATCTACTGCACTTTGTCCAGCAGCATAACTGCATCCTGCCTAATAAAATCTTCCTGCAGTAAGTAATGATCATCTCTTCTTTCACACCTCTCTCACCCTGAATTCACAGTTGTATAGTTATATATTTCACAGTGTACAGAAGAAAAAGACTGTATAGCTTCTCCGTGTAAACTGCTCTTATATCACGAGGGTTTAGAAACTCTCCAAACTGAACAATAGTTCTACCTGAGTATATATTTGTAAATATGTTTAACTTATTGAAAGAATAATTAAAAAAAAATTAAATTATAAAATCCAAGGCACTGTATTGAGTAAGTTAAAAAAAATCTTGCCTAAGCACAGAATCTCTTACTACAGGTGTGCAGCCTAATGCCCAAGGAAAGCCTTAATTGGTCCAGTTTTAATGGGTATCTGGAAGTTTCCTCAAAGACAAATATTTTCATTGTGAGAAGTTGTTATAGGAGTTGCAAGTCATAGGGCAGTGGAGAGAAAGTCAATGGAAAAAGGTTTCTCTTACTGCTACAATGGCCTTAGGAATTACTGAGAACTTAATTACAAGAACACTAATTTTGCTGGACTTCAGAGAAGAACCCAGGAGATCCAAAAGCCACAGAAGTACAGACTCAGCTCAAAGCAATCTCACCTTACTTTTCAGCTGTGCAATGTCCATTTCTGCCACCACAAAGCATATCGGCCCACGCTTCCTGATACCAAAACCACTAAGAACTATTTTCAAAAGTTGTTCGAGAGAAGAAACACAGATTTATAATTGGGGTGTAATAAGAGTTTTTAATCAGTCAAAACCTACTTTTTTCATAAACTAATTCTCATTTTATTGCTTTTAAAACTGGCACAGTGTATCATAAAATTTGAACTGCCTTCAAAATAATGTAATTATCACTTTAAGTACAACAGGCAACATTCTTCAAAAGTATAGAAACTGTCTGAGCATTTAACAATTTTCCTTGCCCCTTACATTAGGGGAACCTACCGAGTGATCAAAAATTATATTTGACTGAAAAGCCTTTGCACAGTTTATCATTCCTCAAAGAAAAATTAAAAGAAATTACAAGTTTCATATTCTCTCTATATATAATGACCAAATGATTTTATTTGAAAAGTACTCACTCAGTGGATATCATGTGTCCACATCCAAAAGTCAAATTTTTAAGCTATAATTCATATGCGTATCAGTAGTTGGCATGTCCCCAACTTGTTGGTGAACTTCTGGTCAGAATTTTATGCAGAAAGATATATGCAAAGACTATTCTGCAGCTACGCACTACTAGGAAAGTAAAGACACGGCTTTGAAATCCTCTAATTATTAGTCTATTCAATTTCACATTTAGGATAAATAGTTTCAAAACAGACGTGAAAACAATGATGTCCAAAACAAGGAAGAGCTCTTACTTTTTAAATGCAGCTGAGAAAAAAATGTATAGGATGTTTTGAAGAGCTTCAATTTGCTTATAATTTCCAAGCCAGCTTTCTTGTCCTGATTGTGTGTGTGCATCTGAAGTATTTTAAGTGGTTGAAATACAGAATGATTCAAGGATTCACAAACTAAAGTTCTGTTTTATCTTTATTTTGGGAAATACATTTGCCCAGTTGAAAGTCTTGGTTAGGTATAAAGGGTTATAATGACCGGCTTGGGTTTTTTTATATTCTGGTTTTCAAATGGAAGGAGAAGCAGGCAAGTGAAGACTTTCATTTAGCCAGATCTGGGTCTGGAACAGATAAAAGCCTTTGGGGCTGAGTATAACCCCTTTATTACACATCTTCTATGCCCAGAATCCCTTGAGTAGCCCTAATGTTTTCGCTTACCAAACAAGCCTTTTAAAGGTAAGATACATTTTACGACGAATCTCTAGCAATCGACACAAACTCTTTTGAAATGAGTGTTCAATTGCTTGTTTCCAGCTATTTTTCTAGAAACGTTTATAGCCCATTTAAATGATTGCCTATGTCAGCTGGTACAGAGAGGCAGGCTGACTCTCGTGTTCAAAAAGACTATGCATGACATACACCCCCCCCCTCAGTGCAGTCTTTTAGTATTCGTCTATCCACATCAGCCTTATCACACAACAGTGAGCCCTAAGGTTTTCCACCAGGCTTAAACTTTGCTATTCGGCATGGAGTTTTTACATTAACCTTCATACAATGTGCATCAGTGCATGAATGTTTCCCATGCAGTGAGCTAACAGCTACACATGCCAAAAATCTCTCTTTCCATACAATCTAACACTAGCAGAACTGCAGGATAGAATTTTTATTTTTCTCATGCACAGCTTGAACCAGCTGCAGTGCAAGTACAATAACCGTACAGTGGTAACACTAAAAAAAAAATCAGGTTTGAGAGCTATTTGTGAATCCAGCACATTGCATGTTTTGGTCACAAGGAGATCACAGAAAGATCTCATGAAAGATCCTTCCATCTTGAATGCTTACGTGTGACAGTTGCACAGCATATTGTATGGCATGCCTCTGTTGAAGCAATGTGATGATACAAACCTTTTGAGAAGCTGTTATAGATTCCTCGCAGGGCATGTTGCTGAGATTTCTTTATTGAAGTCACAAGTTTCCTTTTGTGTGCACATATTCCCTAACACTGCCTGAAGTTTGTCACCTTCAGGCTTTCAGTGAACTCTTATTAAAATGAATTTGACATCTTGTGCCTTTGATTTAATTCCCTTTTTTTTTTTTTTCTCATGGGCATCTAGAATTAAACAGTGTGACACACAAAATAAAAATAAATAAATAGAAAAAGAACAGTTTCCTCTTTACAATCTACCCAGTCTCTCCCCAAAAATCTAATGTGTAACATCAGAGCAGCTTTTCAGTGTTTTCAGAACACACCGCACCCTCTGAAATTTAAAAAGTTAGAGGCTGTTTCTAGGATAAACATGTATTTTTCTTTAAGTAAACTTAACCTGTGTGTAGCAAACAGACAATTTTCTTAGAGCTACAAACCGTAAATCTCCAAAATACAGCTTAATGAGAACATTTTAATGCTGCTAGTAAAAACTTCCAAAAGGGAATAAAAAAAAATAAAATGTGCCTTAAGTTCTCACCTCTGATTACACCTTCACATGCAAAGAACAAAGAGCTTTATTAAACACCCAAAGAAATTCATAGATTGTGAACTGCTCAGGTAACATTACACAGTACCTTGGATTATAATTCCTCAGCGAGACATTCAGATACTAACAGCCGCTTCATTCATTCTTTCCATATTCAGATCCGCCTAAAAACATTGTGGACATCTAGCCTAGCTATGTTCATGAACACAGACACACATCTGCTTCCCTGTGGTGGCATCCCTTTCTAGACATGAGTCAGGGTCACCGCCCTGTGGTGTCACTTCATCCTTCCTGAAGATTCACACTCACAGTACCTCTTCTTTCTAGCAGAAAATCAGACTTTTCTCATTCCCAGAAAGCTCTAGTTCACTCTTTCCAAAAGGGAAACACCTACATGAGTCTCTCATCTCTTGCTGGTGTCTTCTTTTTCAGTAATTCTTGCTCATTTTTAAATGAAGCTTTTTTATATAGGACTCAAAGAGCAGGTTCTTCCCGTCGTTTGTAGTTTCTTACATGACATGCAGTAGCTTCCTATACTCCCTCACACTGAGCAAGGGTCTAGGTTAGTTCCTGTTAGAAGTAATGTTGTCCCTTCGAACAAAAGCTATAAAATTTCCACATTACTGCATTTCTAAGAGGAGCATATGTATACAAGGCCATGAATTTGTATATTACATTTGCTACACATATACATGCAAGCAGACCATATCAAGTTCCATCTTTTTCACATATATTTTCAGATGCAAATTTGAAATGCACTTTAAATATATACATGAATGCATCAAAATGAATTATTTGCCTTTGGATACCATTCTTCAGAACAGAAGGGAATTGGCTTTATGTAATATTAATCCAAACATTTTAAAACTACGTAAAAATATTAAATGAATGAAGTAGATTCATCCCTACAGTGGGAAGTTATGTGATATTGCATACTGCAGTACAAGACTCACGTAGAATTAAAGTAGATTGAGGACTACTGGTCTACAGTTGTGCTATGGGCAGTGTTTGACAAACCACATCAAATTGATTACAGCACAAATCAAAATTGTGTCATTTTTGCTTCATTTCCTTCCAAAAGATTTTTACCCTCTCTTGCAAAATTACTTTTGGTAGCTTCCTTTGGGGGGAGCTGACATTTTCCTGCCCACTTGCTGTGCCCCTCCTCACTTGCAGTTTCATAATGAGGATCACAAAGAGGGAATGAATTATCCAGTGGTCATAGCTGTGGAAAGCTTAGTTCAGTTTCCGCTCCATTGAGAAGGGTGTCTAACCAACAAAGCACTGTCCTCACAGGTAGCCTCCAAAGCTGAAGATGAAAGATTTTGAGTGATCCTACAGTGAAGAAACACCCTCCAAACCTCAACATACATACTAAATCACACAGCACTGATAAGACATGACTCCAAATAGAGCCAATGTCTAAGGAACTGAACTAGAATACAGCCTCTATTAATATAAAACTAAGTTTTACATGGTTATTGTAATTCAAGAGAGATTTTACAGAGCATAGGAGAGTACTCTCCTATACATTGCATAATCCAGACTATATCCAGGCTATATTGTCCATGGCCATAAAGGAAGCCTATTCTGTTCTGACCATTGTGGAACCAGTACAGTAGTGTAGCTTTTCTATATTTTTTAGTCTCCCAAATCAGATTATTTGCTGATATTTAGGGATGAAATAGAATGCATCTATAAACAGCCTCAACTGTCAGCAATGTTAAATCTGTAGAAGAAAATCCTATGTAATTTAATCTCCTTCTGTCAAATATTTACTTTTACAAAAAAGTGGTTACTTTCAAGTAAAACAGCCTGTCTGCACACACTCAACAGTGGCAATATCGTGAAGTCAAGCAGAAATTTTATTATCAAGCAATGAACTCATGGGCAGTTTAGTGCAATTAATGCATGATGAAAATCAGGCAATCATGGAGATCCAATATAAGGAAAAAATTATACTGTTGTGGCTAGGGCCAGATTGGCCCAATGCGGTGGAATGACAGACACTCTCTAGGGTGTTAGACAGAGGTGCTGCACACCTCTACGTGCCTTATGAAGGTTTTTCATTTCTCATATTAAATGAAAGGGGGAAGGTAGAGATCAAGCACAGAATGGTGACTAGACATGCATTTTATCACATCTGATATCTTCAGGACTTCATAACCTATTGCAGATAGCTATCTGGGGTATCAAACGTTAGACAACACTCACTAATCCTCAGATATAAGGGTTCATTGGCACTTTCCACAGTCCCTTTGGAAGCCCTTGAAATCCAGCTATGAGCTACTGGAAAGGATTTTGGTTGTGTGCCACACACGGCTCTATACCCTTTTCTGGTTTAAAAAAAAAGTACATTTCCCAAGTGGGAGCACAGGAGCAAAATTCATATCCAAGCTTTTACAAGGACAAGCGAACTGATCTAGTCACACGAGGTCATTCGTGTGTGGTAGACAGAAAGAGAGAATGCAAACCCTAACTGGCTAATTAGACCTACACTGTAATGTTTTTCTTCTGAGAAAATTTACCCTGAGGCAAATAATCCGCTGTAGTCTCTTTTACTGTAAGAATCAGCCGGCAAGAGTAGACACCTAAATGTAGTTGTGAATGCTTATTAACAGGGGAAAAAAAAAAAAAAAGCATTTTGGATAGGTTGGGATTATTTTTAATTAGAGCCATACATAACAGATCACTGGGGATATAAACACTGACAAGTCATCCTGTTTCTAGCTAGGACAGTTCTGCTTGATCAATGACCAGAATGGTAGGCCTGGACTCATCAGGAGATCTTAGGACAGCAAATTCTCTTAATCTTTGTTTTGGCATCTACTGCCAGCTAAATATTTACAGTTTCGGAGGACTCCAGGGAGTAGCAATGTAACCATGTTACTCTCTTTCCAAACTATTTGTACACCCACAAAACACCCCTTAATTATCCCACAACTGCCAGTCTGTTAATAACCCCAGCAGAGGTCAATGTTTTAATAGCAGTAGTACATTACACATCAAAGGCAAAAATATATTAATATTACATGCAATTAAATTAAGACAGTTTTGAACTAATTCTTCAAGCAAGCTAGTTACACAGAATAAATCAATGAAAAGTTAAAGGCCAAAACAAAAAGCTACAGAAGAGACTTGCTATTTTCATTAATAAGTAAAATAATACTTTGAGAATTCCTTTCTTAAGCTTTATTGCTCTCAACACTTTAAAACAGGCTTCTCACTTACCTGACACACAAAAGCTCCAACAGCACTAAATGCTCAAAAAACATGTGTTCATTTTGTGCAAATGTACAGAATGACATATTTACATTCATATTAGAGGATGCACACAAAGAAAACTCAATTCTAGCAACTTTAGATGCAAAGTCTAAAGGCCAATCTCTCCTTGATGCCAAGAAACACAATTCCAAGAGAGATGACATATTAAAGCAAGAGAAGGTTTTTAATTTAGTAGTGCAGATGAATCAGTCTTTTAAAAAGTCATTATTATAGGTAAAACATCTGCATATACATCCTTTAGATGCCTGTCTCCATTATTTTAATGTCAGAAGGACTAGCATTTCATACAAGGAACTATTTTTCAAAATTAGGCTCATTAATGGATGTCAAAATGCTGTTCTATATTCATGCTATGTCATATACATACTGCAGAGTTCGATTTTAACTTGGACTACCCACACAATTTAAAACCTGCTGGCTTTATTTTCTGAACTTCACTGATCTAGGTAATGAGGAGAAAACCATAAAAAAGGTATAGAGGAAACAGATATCAGGAGATGTATTCATGACCATTATGAATAGAGGTACACATCAATTTGTTCCTGTGACTGAGCTATGAGTGAAATCCAATTTTCCCAGGTTTCATTGTGTAAACCAGGGGAAAAGAAAATAAATTTATTCTACAATAAATCAATTTTTCCATACTGGAGAAAAATCAAATTCAGAGTTAAAAAAAATCAAGATTCAAAAAGCCTATACAGAACTAATGAAAACTAGGCAGACATAAAATCAAAATAAAGCCTTGACTTATTTTTTATCACAGCTTTAGAGACGTCTTTTAAAGCTTGACCCCTTCTTCAGATCACGAAAAAGAAAGGTGCTATTCTTTGCATGCTACCTGTAGCTTGTTCTTTCTTTGGTGTTTGTTGTGCCTTGAAACCTAATGAATTAGGTTTATAAAGGTTAATTAGCTTTCTCCTTTAATTCTACTCAAATGCAAAAGTACTGGTTCTCATACAAATAGGGAGATATCCCTCCAATTATTATTGCAAATGCAAGTCAGTGGAATACTCCAAATATCTCTGTTCTTTTTCCTTGGCATGCAGACAGGCTAGAACATTGCAACCACTTATTGCAAAACTGCTCCAATGCCAGGGTTATGTCCAGACACAATCTATGTGAGACAGAAAATCTGATTTACAGAATGGGCTAATCAGCTAGGGTCTGTGCTGCTTGGAAAAGCTACAAAAAGCTTCAGATGCTACATTTTGTACAAGCTCAAAGAAATGTAAATCCCCTAGACCAACATATTCAATACACATCATTAAAAATAAATTAAGAACTACAGAATTATTCCTTATTTAAACCGAGTGACTACGAGTAGAAACACAGTTCCGACAACTCTATATAGACTGGTCACAGGGTAGTATAAGAAGAATCAGAATAATGGTAGAATAAACTTTTTTGAAGGAAAGCCGCTACACAATAATATTACCAAGATTAGAGTTCAAGTTAATAGCATTACTTAATAGCATTAGTCACTCAAGAGATGTTGAATTACCACAGTAATCTCTGTTTTGGAGGATGATACTTTCTGTCTGAACAGAACAGCACGGGAAGGCCAGCTTTTTATTGTTGTTACTTTCATGAAGTAATTTTCTCCTTTAACACTGTAAATTTTACTTTTCCATGACTGGGTATGTTTTCTAGAGATGTCAGTGATATGCAGAAGTGTAGAGCACTAGAGTAAATAGAGCAAAAATTGCTTGAAGTAGTGGACAAATTGCGTGATTGATTTTTTTGCATCTCTAAATATAAATATAACCAAGCCAAGCACTTTTGAAAAAGGAATTCTTTAAAATGTTAATTTTGTTTACCACCAGAGACACGTTTGTTTGAAAGAGATGATGACTCTTAAATAGGTATCTTTATCTCTCATGCCATAGTAGGTTTCTATTCAATTGTGCAGATAATATTTTAGTGCAGTTATACTTGCTGCATATACCTTCCCCTTAAACACTAGGATAAGCTGTATTCTCCCCAAGACATACAGGTATTACTCCAGCTGATGTGAATTGGACATGGTTTTTAATCAAGGAAAGACCTTGCAGAAATGAAGGGTAAGAGACTACAAATATGAATACCAAGCTAAAGAAAAATGGAAAATACAGTTGACAGATATGAGACATTACTTAGAAATCATCTGCAAGATGAACAGCAGAGACATTTTTCCATTAACATATTTTCTTGAAGGGAAAGTTGAAAAAAGGAAATAACAGTCCAATTTCTTTGCTGGTTTAGCTCCATGAACTAAGTTTACTGTGTCTATTTGCAGAAATTGAGAATATTCATCTGAAGCTACAGTTGCTGTGTTAGTTGCCCTTTTTAAGGAAATGCTAAGATGGAAAAGCATCTGCCTCTCCAGTTTCTTAGTATTGCTTAGTGTTCTACTCATATTTCCAACCCCATACACTCTAAAATCAAAAGGTAGTATCAAACAAGCCAGGGTAAACAATAGAGAGTTCTATTGTATATCAAAAAAGTTTTTACATTATAACATATAAGCTGCAAGTAAGCACAACCAGTTACTTGGCGTTACTTGGCATAACATGCAAATAATCTGTTCAATTACTGTATAAATATCTTAAGCAGGACTGTAAAAGTAATGCAATGATTCAGAAAACACATTACTGTTCAAACAAAAATATTAGGCATATGTGTTTGCTAAATATGATTTCCTAATTCATCAGAAACAGTTTCTTTCTCAGAGGCTCACATTATAAAAATTCCCATATTGTTTTTGGTCTCTTAACAGGGGACACCCTCTTGGTTTGCACAGTGGTGCAATTTTTCTGTTATATTCTTAAATTGTCATAATAAGATGTAAAATGATACACACAATAGTTTTCAATCAGCTTATGAGTCAGTGAAAAATGCATGTTCTCACAAGTATAGCCCATGTTCCAGATTTCCAATATTTTATACCATCACAATTTAAAGAAAACTTAATAAGATTTATTGTGATATGCTTAATTTATATAATAATTTATTTAGATATTGCATGAAAATCCTGCCAATTCTATCCTTTCATACCCTGCTGTGTTTGAATAGCTGCAATCAAAACATAAACATTACTAAATTTACATTAAGGAAAAGAAATAAATAAATCAAGGAGTGATTGGGGGCTTACCTAAGAGTTTTGCTCTGTGGTCCTTCTCTTTCAGTGCCATAATCTGTAACAAACAAACAAACACACACCCTCTCTCCCCCCCCCCAAAAAAAAACCCACAAACCAAAACCCAAACAAGTAACAAACACTAATTTTAGTGCATTATGTTACATATTTTCATGACAAGCAGCTGTGTTCCATACTGCTTTCAGAGTTTCAGTATATAAAAACTGTAGTCACATCATTATTTTTATTTACTGGGAAAATAAATTTTACAGTTTACATTTATGAAATGAAATTCCATCCACTGCAGTCACTGATTTGCATGGTATCACTGCTAACATGGAATTTAGCTTTCATGGGAACGACCATAAACAAAAGTCTGGGGCTGTAAGGTTTACTTCTGAAAAAGCACAGGGAAAAAAAAAAAAAGAAAAAAAAAATCTCAGGACAGTGAACTGAAGTATGGATTGCAAAAGAAGACAATGCTAAAAATAGAGCCTACCATGATAGCAAAGTTAGTAATAGCCATTTTGCTTAGTAGAGAAGGCAATTTTAAATCGTTCTCTTCAGGTTCCAGTGTTTAATATCATTTCCAACCCCAAAATGCTCAAGCTCACTAAATCTGTAAAAGGATTTTGATGGTAACACGGTTTATTTTGTTGAAAGAGAAAAATCACTGTCTAGTTGACAGTCCTGCCTTATGCAGGTTTTGCAGTGCATACTTGTTTAAGTACCTTCCGTCAATATGGGCAGAGTACAATGAAACACCAAAGTATATCTATTGTGATCCAAGATTCAGTTTTGCCTCAGCCATGAATGTCTTTTGCTGTCAGGCCATAGGAATGAAAGCAACTGACGTCATCTACCTGGACTTATGCAAAGCGTTTGACACTGTCCCGTATGACATCCTGGTCTCTAAACTGGAGAGACACAGATTTGATGGATGGATCACTTGGTGGATAAGGAACTGTGTGGATAGCTGCTCTCAAATAGTCGTGGTCAACAGATTGATGTCCAAGTGGAAATCAGTGACGAGTGGCGTTCCTCAGGGGTCGGTACTGGGACTGGTGCTGTTCAACATCTTTGTTGGCAACGTGGACAGTGGGATTGAGTGCACCCTCAGCAAGTCTGCCAACAACACTAAGCTGTGTGGTGCAGTTGACATGCTGAAGGGAAGGGATACCATCTAGAGGGACCCAGAGAGGCTTGAGAGGTGGGCCTGTGTGAAGCTCATGAAGTTCAACAAGGCCAAGCACAAGGTCCTGCACACAGGTCAGGGCAATCCCAAGCACAAATACAGGATGGGCGGAGAGTGGATTGAGAGCAGCACTGAGAAGAAGGACTTGGGAGTGTTGGTTGATGAGAAGCTCAAGAGGAGCCGGCAATATGTGCTTGTGGCCCAGAAGGCCAACCGTATCCTGGGCTGCATCAAAAGAAGTGCAGCCAGCAGGTCGAGGGAGGTGATTCTGCCCCTCCACTCTGGTGAGACCCCACCTGGAGTACTGCATCCAGCTTTGGAGTCTTCAGCACAAGCAGGATGTCGACATGTTGGAGCAGGTCCAGAGGAGGGCCATGAAGATGGTCAGAGGGTTAGGGCACCTCTGCTATGAGGACAGGCTGAGAGAGTTGGGGTTGTTCAGTCTGGAGAAGAGAAGGCTCTAGGGAGATGTTATAGTGGCCTTCCAGTATCTGAAAGGGGCATACAAGAAAGCTGGGGAGGGACTTTTTACAAGGCCGTATAGTGACAGAACGAAGGATAACAGTTTTAAACTGGAAAAGGGTAGATTTAGATTAGATCTCAGGAAGAAATTTTTCACGCTGAGGGTGGTGAGGCACTAGAACAGGTTGCTCGGGGAAGTGCCCCATCCCTGGAAGTGTTCAAGGCCAGGTTGGATGAGGCTTTGAGCAATCAGGTCTAGTGGGAGGTGTTCCTGCCCATGGCAGGGGCATTGGACCTAGGTCCCTAGGTCCCCCTTCCAACCTAAACCATTCTATGAATATAGGCATATCAGTATTGCAGTTATACTAAATGATAAAAGCGTCCTTCTGCACGACCCTGAATTAAAGGCTCATATACAAAGTTATTATTAAGTTAATTCTCATCTTTACATAATTTTTCACAAATATTCTCATTTGTTTTCTTTCATACTTGTATTTGGCAATCAAAAACTGACATGTATAAGTTTATATTTGGTCTTCATCTTGGAAATGAATGTAAAAATGCAGGCTGTAATATTAGCTCATATGCAGATTTCAGCTCCTTTCCATCTTTTCTGGCCATTTAAGAGCTTGTAAGAATGTTGATTGGGATTTGCATGTTACTTCAGTGTGATGATAAATCTGTTTTTCTAATTCTGTATTGACAGTATATTGATAAGACACTCTGCTACAGTACTCATGATCATATAGTATACTATAATACAATGTACATTGGATGCACTGTACTTAGAACCAACAGTAATTTAGTCATGGATTGGAGTTTTAATTGCTTGCTTTAAGTAATTTTCATCATATTGACAACTTGAGCTGTCTTTGACTACTCACGTTGTTTATTCTTTATTGACATAAATACCCTATAATGAATTTAGCTGGCCATTAGATATATTTAATCCTTATTCAAACTTAATGATTTTAAAAATATGCAAAATCTTGAATCAGTAACTAAACACAGCAGAGAAAATACCTTGGTATGGTGTCATTTTGTGTAGTTTTCACATTTTTTTAAAGCCGTAAGCTATATTCATTGTTACATGAACTACCGCAGCATGGATTTCCATGATGGATAAACAGGGAAAATACTACCCTACTTGATTAAAGCTCATCCCAAGGCCTGACATTTTTCATTACAAGATACAGATTAGAGTTTCCTGACTCACTGTGAAAACATGAATACAGAAGTTATGAGATATGCATTGCAAGTCCTCACTTTTCCTTGGCCACCTGTTTTTGCCATGGATGGAGACAGGACACTGGGGACTAGACAAATCTTTGGTTTTGCTCAGTACAGTTCTGTTACTGTGCTCAGAGGAAGTGTCTTTTAATGACTAGCAAATACATTCATTGTTTATAGAAGGATTTGGGGGTTCAGGGAGAAGATTGATTCTGGGGACATCCTGAAATTATCACAGAGATCATCTCCTTCAGGATAACTTAGAAGCTAGCTTTTGTCTCTATGAAATTCTCAGTCCCTGATGACTGTAGAATGAGTCAGATTTTGTAAGTGTAGTCTTTGTGAATACTATTTTGTTTCACTCTCTGGAGGATGTGGATCAAGATTCTTATTGCTGATGCTTGAGGTATCTAAGGTGCCTCTAAGGCCACAAGCTACATCTGTTCATAATCTAGACTTCACTGGCGGCAGACTTCACAAGCAAAGCAAACTCAGTGGGAAGTGAATGGACAAAACACATGGGGAGACAGACAGAAGAAAACACATTAGTCAGAAAGGTTATAATGCCCTCATTCGTGGATTAGAAAGGAGAAAAAAATTTCTGAAGTTAAAGTATTTGATTACCTCTAATAACAACAAGACAGATCATTTGAACAGCAGAACCTGTTTACAAACCTCCTCAAAACTAGGGGGCTTTCAGATTGAAGTTTTGTTTGGGATATAGCTCTATCTACGATGAATCAATAATTCAACTTCCTAAACACAGAATCCATAACATTCATTGCTGCTCGACAAAAAAAAACCAAAACCAGACAAAAATGGTGGCTAATCCAATCAACTCATCCTGGAAATGCAAAGCATCAAGGAAAAATAGGAAAGTACAAGACTGCCCTCTGCGCTCAGAGGGCATGGGAGGGAGGTAGTCAGTGACTGGAGAGGTGCTATCAAACAGAGAAGAAACAGCTGGGGTTGTTTATTTTGTTTTTATTTTAAAGTATCAAAGCACCACAGTAAAGCTGGAAGGACTTGTAAAAGATTATCCAGCTCAACTAGGCAGCATCATTGACCATGTAAAGCATTTTACGAAGTGCCTAGATTGTTCATAAAGACCTTGGCTTACATAGCCAGAAAATACATCGGTGAACAAAGCAAGGCTATTCTGTCCCTCTTTTCTTAACTCTAGGCCATCTTTACAGGTCTTTGGGATATCCCAGCATTCCTTTTTAAATCTCATCATCCACTTGTATGCTTTTTTCCAGACTATACCAGTTTGCAACACAGGGGCATCTGGTTTCTACAGTTTGATTCTTTTGGCTCTTATGTCAACTTGAGATTCCAAAGATCACCATTAGTATGTCTTCCTGGTGTTGCAACTTGTCCCGATCCAATTTTGGGAAGGTCTTGTTACGATCCCAGGGACAAGATTAAGACGCTGGATTGAGTCAAATGTTGCACAAGCTTTCAGCTTTATTTTCAATGAACAGAGACGAAGGAATTATATAAAGAGACAACTGGGGGAGCGAGGAAGAGTAAAGGGAAGAGAGGGGAGGAAGACGGGGCGGGGGGAGTGGTGTGGTTCAAGCTGGGGAGGAATCTGGCTACCACCACTCCGAGTCCAGCTGTTAGCTCCATCTACAGGTTCCAGGCATCGCAGGCTTCGTCAAAGCAGGTTCCAGGAGTTACACGAGGAGAGGGAGAAGGAAAAAGTCCTCTCACTGGAGCGCGTGCTCCCTTTTTATGGGGGTCTCATGTGCAGATCGCGATTGTGCACGTGCAGTTCGTGCTATATGTGTTGCCTCCTCAGGAAGCCTCCTTCCACTTTTCCCACGCTCTGGTCCTTGCACAAGCTCATGGTGATGTCCATCTGCAGACCGGAGCAGGATGCCGACATTGGGAAACGGCGGTGTGATGGCAATGTCGAGACAAACCACATTCAGTAACGGTCCTTTACACAACTAGCATGACATCTCAAAGCATGTGGAGGAAAAGAAGGTTATCAGAAGTAGCCAACATGGATTCACCAAGGGGAAGTCATATCTGACCAATCTGATAGCCT
>VYXH01001642.1:306152-359816 GCA_013397275.1 Burhinus bistriatus | reverse complement strand
GGTCGTGGGAGGTTATCCTCCCCCTCTACTCTGCCCTGGTGAGGCTGCACCTGGAGTACTGTGTCCAGTTCTGGGCTCCCTGAGTCAAGAAGGACAAGGAACTGCTGGAAAGGGTACAGCAGAACGCTACAAAGATGATTAGGGGACTGGAACATCTTTCTTCTGAGGAAAGGCTGAGGGACCTGGGTCTGTTTAGCCTGGAGAAGAGAAGACTGAGGGAGGATCTCATCAATGCCTATATATACTTAAAGGGAGGGCGCCAGGAGGATGGCACCAGTCTTTTTGCAGTGATGCCCAGTGATAGGACAAGAGCTAATGGGCACAAACTTGAACATAGGAAGTTCCATCTGAACATGAGGAGGAGCTTCTTTCCTTTGAGGGTGGCAGAGCACTGGAACAGGCTGCCCAGAGAGGTGGTGGAGTCTCCAGCTCTGGAGACTTTCAAAACCCGCCTGGACGCCATCCTGTGCAACCTGCTCTAGGTGAACCTGCTCTGGCAGGGGGGTTGGACTAGATGATCACCAGAGATCTCCTCCAACCCCTGTAATTCTGTGACCTGTAGCAAAGTATCTGCATGACTTTCTATTTCCTGTGAGGTCTTCTAAGTTATTGCATTTTACTACATTCTTTAAACATATTCCTAGAGGGCACAAAGAGATATATCTGGTAGGAATCTCAGCACTTTGTTCCATAGATACGGTAAGCATCAGATTTGCACGCAATTGGTATCAGAGGAAAAATAACACATTCCTTTACATCTTATTTTTACAGACTGACTGCCTGAGAAAATCTATGGTTAGCCAAATCCATTTCTGAAGTTTTTCACTTTATTTTCCAGAATGTTCTTCAAGAGAAGCCATCCTTTGCTTAGTATGGGTGGTGACAGTACACAGAATGAAATGTCAGGAATTCCTAGCTCGTACCATTCAGCACCTGAATATAATGAGATTGGAAAATAAGACTGAAATGCTAAGACAAATATGTTGTTTAATTAATAAATAAAAGTATTTTTTCCTGTATGTGTATGAGAAAGCAATTGAGGGAGCGAGCAGGAAGGCAGAAGTAGACAATACTTTGCAAATAATGTAGGTTCAAGTACCATTAAATTTTCTAAAAGATATTTTCTAAGAACAATCCAGAGTAGGCTAACGGGAGCCATCCTTTCAGCCTCAGATACTCAGAAAACAGCCTAACTGCTACTTTAATAAGTATTTTATAAAGATATAAACATTTAAAGAAATTATATAAATATATTTTTATATATTTATGAATAATTTTTTACCAAATTCTAGTCCTCTATGCTTTATAAATGTAGAAAAAAAAATCTCTGCTTAGAGAACTAATTTACAAGACTTTAATTACATTTACAGAGCACATGGGATATTTAAAAAAAAAAAATCCGTGTATTTTAAGACATCTCTGGCTAGTGGCTGGGGTTATTAAATGAATAACTGATCATTACAGTTTATGTAGAATAAAGTACAGCTCTCTATGGCTTCATTTATGTTCTTAAAGTAATGGGAGCTTTGTAATCTAAATAGATCTCTTGATTTTTATGGGTTCATTTTTTTAATGTATTTCTCTTTAAGGGAAAAATAACATTTTTTCTTTGAAATAAAACTGTGTGTTGATTTCTGAAACAAAGTAGTAATCTATAAATAGATAAGGAATACCTCTTACCTAATTAGGTTCTACCTGTCAAACGACAGTTGTTTAAACTATGGTATATAAACACTAACCACATTAGAATAGCTACCACGGTGTAATTCAGGCACCAAATTCCAGTTGTAATACAACTACCTGCTGTGCCAGAAACTTGATTTGAAAGTAGACTTCCATCACTGTGCAGAGTATCTTTCATCATTTCCTATCACCTACCTGGTTAGAGTCACACTGACCAATAGAACACTTTTTCCTCAACTCTTTCCATCTTTGCGACCTCACTACCAAGTTCTTTTACCATTGCCAGCATAAAATTAATGTATGCATATTAATCCCCACCCAAGTATATTTGCTAGACATTCACAGAAATATATGATAGTATTAGTATATCTGATGCATGCAATAAGCAAACAAGTAGTAAACCTACTTAAGTTGAAAAGCATGGACAAAAAACCAAAAACCAAACCCTAAAACCAACATAAGTGTTCCAAATGTATTCTTTTTCTCCTTAAAATGCATCAAAATACAACTTTCCTCTTCTTTTAACACAGCCTCTGTCATACACCTCTTGCCATAAAGCAATCTTCTCATTTTCCAGCCACACAAAGTCTTTGCAGCATTATCTAATCAAGATAAACAAACACCTGCCATGAGTTAGCACCCATCTGATAACAAACTTGCAATGATAAGGCTGCAATCAATTCTCATCAAATCTTGCTCTAAGGTGATTTCCAGATGCTGTGACATATGATCACAGAGTGCAATCATTCTGACAACTTGGTTTAAACTACTGGTCACCAATGATGATGTTCTGATGTTATTAAACACTCAAATTTTTATTTTTGTATTTTTTTTCTCTTATTCTCTATTCAAAATTAATTGCTTTCTCAGCTAGGTACAGTTTTCTACACATCACATAAATATTTTCTACAATAGTTTCCTGAGTAATGTTCTATAAGGAAAGACTTTTATAGAGAAAAGAATAAATCCCTAATTTTTTCAGATGGACCCTAATACCACAATATTTTGAGGTTTTGCAGTTCTCTGTGCTTTCACAGAGGGATTTTTTTTATGAGTTGCCTTATAATCAAGCAAAGTCAAGCAGACTGGCAGTCCTGAGTTTTATTCAGGATCCTGAGCACTGCATGATTACCAGTTCACCAAGGAGCCCTTGTGCACAGGTAGCCACTCGTCCCAGCTACCATTTCCCTACAGCATCACCCAAATTTGCCATTGTGGTCCCATGCTGGTGTCTTACATGTTTCTCTCACATACGCGGGAGAATCTCTATGACTTAACGGATACTGCACGGCCCCTTTCATGAGAAGCTGCCGCAATACTCTTCTCAGAAACAAGTAAACAAGTGAACCTGTGGCAATACCACTGTCATATTCCTGTTGAGATGCATCTCTTACAGAACATTTACTGTGTAGGACACTAAACATTAGACAGACATCTCCAAGGAGAAATGCAAGCTCAAGAGATGATTTAACTGCAGTCAGATGATTCGGAATTATTTAGTACAGAGTTAGAGGAGAAAAAGACAGCTGCTCATGCTAGAAAGTAGCATGAAATACAACACTTCCCCAATACTTATGAAAAATACCTCTGCCATCACAAAGGTCCAGAAATAGAAATAAAATTTGCATATGATTTATACCTAAATTGAAAAGCACAATATGTATTGAAACTCCCAGATGTATATAATTTTCTTATTTGTTACAAGATAACAAAACTTTTACTATGTAATTTAGAAATAATTTGTATTTCAGTGACAGAGGTTTGATTAAGAGATACTACTGAAACTAAAGCATGTTGTTCCAGCTTCTGGTCTCAGATATAATGCAACCACAACATACAGGCATAATTGTACCTTTATGAAGGAGAGAGTTTCCTTAGAACAAGATACCGCATCTATTAATTGTGAGACAAGCTTGTATTCCTTTTAGGTAGGGCAGCAGCTTTAGACACAAGAGAATCCTGAATTTTCTGACCAGGTGCACTATTCAGAGTCTGCTACAAGGCGATTAGTTATAAAAGACAAGTAGCTTCATTCAGTAACGTAGCATTTGTTCTGACAAGAGGCATGCTAACCTCAGCTACATCAGCATGCAAGTTTACCTATTTTACTTAGATAACCCTTTAAAAACAAAACCATCTTTTATTTACAAAACACCATTGGTATTTAATCATAAGTCTATAGTAGTAAAGTAAGAAAGAACTCACTTCTTGAGTTGAAAACATTGACAGCAATTAAGAATCATGTATGTAATCATACCTGTGTAACTATATAACTTCAGATGATAACATAGGTTCCTCTCATCAATAAATACAGTTATTGAAGGTGTAAAGCAGACACAGACACCAAGCATGGATCTCCTCTTCCTCTACTGCCTTAAACCACAAACCCAGAAGCAGTTTGAAGAGTTCTCACCTACACTACCTAATTGTGAATGGTGAATGAGCTTTTATTCTTAAAAGGAAACACGTTTTACCACCTCACCTGAGGGAAATTACTAAACAGAAGGAGAATATACATGACCGACAATTTAAGATTATGTTATGAAGGCTATTTAAAGGACAGTGTGGAAGATGAAATATGCATATTATTCAGGACTTTAAACACAAAAGTAAGGAAAAGAAAGGACACCTAGAGTAGACAGGAAAGATGGTTAAGCCTAATTAAACCCATTAATCACAGGTAGCCTGCTCTTATGGAGGTCAATGTTAGCTTTGCATCAATTTCTATAGCAATCCATGGGACCAGGTGTCCTGGTTTCAGCTGGGATAGAGTTAATTTTCTTTCTAGTGGTTGCTATGTTTCAGATTTGGTATGAAAGGAATGACAATAATACATATTGTTTTAGTTGTCGCTAGCTGATCTGTATACTATTGAAAGACTTTTTTCAGCTTCCCATAGAAGCTGAGAAGGAGCATAGACAGAACAATGGAATGGCCAATGGAATATTCCGTACCATAGATGCCATGCTCAGTAGATAAATGGGGGTTGGCTGGCGGGCAGGAATCCACAATCATTGCTTGGGATAGGATAGGCAACTAAATCACTGGGTGGTAAGAGTGACTTGTGTTGTATCACTTTATCTTGTATATTCTTTTACTATTAATATTTTTCTGTTATTGTTCTATTAAACTGTCTTTATCTCAACTCACAAGGCTTTTTTTCCATTTCTTTTCCCCTCTTTTTCTCCCTCTTCTTCCTACCCTTCTTGGGAGGAAGACGGAGAACTGGGTGAGCAGCTGTGTGGTCCCACCTGCCAGCTGGGGTTAAACCATGACACTAGGTTACCTTTACAATTTTGCAGTTCAGGACCTTACTGCAGAAGTTTCCCTTAGTACATTAATTAAATAATGGTTCTGAATCACTCATTTGATTATTCCTTATATACTATACTGATGAATAAACAGGAATCTGATAGTTTACTTAACTTGTTAAGAAGATAATGACACCTAATGAAACCTAAGTGGCTCTCACATTCTGACTACAGCCCTAGTATATTGACAGAACCTTAAGACATGCTAAAGAAGCACATTTTTTTTTATAATCACAGTTTAATACATTGATTTCTAAAATAAAGCAGGATAACTTAAACTGGGATATCTCAGAAAAAAAGAAAAAAACTAATAAAAAATGTAAGTTACCATTCATGATTACTGAAAAAAAAAAAAAAATATCTCTGGTTTGTGAGCAGTTTCCCTTGTGTTCTCAAATACATGGACCAGATTTGTCAATAGATCTGAAATCAAGAAAGACTTCTAAGTTTCACAGCTCAGTTTCTCTTCAGTCACTGAAAATATTCATTCTGAAAAAGATCCAGTAAGATATTGTGTTCTGTTGGACTAAACAGCAAATAGAAGACCTGGACCAGAACTCTATCCTCTTCGCAATAACTGCATCCTTTCCCATTTGTATTACTGGAAATTATATGGTCACATACAGGGAAAAAATGCAATCCCAAGCAGCTAATCAGAAAGACAACATCATTAGTTAAACTGTAGCATCAAGAATAATTTGCACTCAAAAAGAAAACTAAAGGTAAGGAACTCCTTAGCCCATATTATGTTCTAAAAATTGAAAATCTCTGCGTATGTGGTTGTAAGTTAATTCAGAATTACTTTGTTGATAAGAATCTGGCTTTCTCACTTTGCTACTTCACAGGCCTCATAATCTGAATGTTTCAGCAGTCTTTGGGAGAGGACAGAGTCAGCAGGTCTCCAGCCTCATCCAATATACATTCTGGCAGACTAAAATCAATACGTTAAGATTTGTGTGCCAGCTTCTTTATCCTCATTACCGTTTGCTGCTGACTCTGGCCTCTCCCTGAAGTCTACTGCACCTGTTACTGTCTGAAAAATTCGTACTCCTCCAGTTTACAAATTACTTAAACCACTCCAGAAAAATGAAGGGAAGAAGTTCGCCTTTCTGGCCATACCAGAACCAAGGCCTCATATGCAAGAAGCATCTTGGCAAAAGTGCTTGGAGTGGTTTTACAGCTACATCTGCTCCATCTGTTCTTACTATGCTGACAGTACCCTCAGCCAAGACAGCAGTTCAGTGTCCAACTTGCCAGTGTAACTAGATGAGTAGTCTGACCAGGCTTGTAATAAGTACACTCTGGAAGTTTTACACTGCAATTATGCTATAATCATTTCTCATATCCCCCCTCCCCCAAGAAAATATACACACATAGACATATGTATAGCTATATAGAAGTGTGTCTTCATACATTTTTCACCCCCACAGATCTGTAAGAAGCCTAGAAATGACCTGACACTAAGTTTACTGATGCTGTGATGCAGGACACATCTAGAGATTGTAAGGTCTTGTTTCACAAAAAAAAGTAATTCAAGCAGCACAAATTTGCTTAGGACTTCTTATTAATTTGAATAATTTGTTACTAACAATAACTGAATGGTCTTTTACAGACACTAGCCAATACAAAGGGTGCCCTGCATTGTCTCATATGAAGCTAGGTGATTGTTTCCTGAATCTTTTCCATGCATACAGGAAATTCTACATTGCCTTTAAGGGAATTTATTTATTTCTTCTCCACTTCTCCCATAGGCTAAAAGAAAGAACTAAATAAGCAATCCTTGTTCTCCTAGGATTTTGAGGTCTGTAACTATGTCTAACCATGAGACTAAGTTAGCCATTATGTGAAACTTCTTACTGTGTATGAAAACAAAGGTCAGACATAAACCTGGTCTTAAATCACCTTTTTTTAGACCATTATTTTTCAAGACTTTCCCTATGGTTTCCACTTTCTATGACCTTATCGGTACTGCCTTTTCATCTGAGTAAATTCTACTCATTTCCACTGGCAATGCCGACTTAGTCTGAAATAATCTTAATTATCTCATTGCATGCGACCCTGAGCTCTAGAGAAATTAGGCATATGGAAACAAGGATTCGGTAAGGCATTCAAAGTTGCAACTATTTTTACCTCTGGAGAGGCTTCAAAACAGAAATATCACAAACTGATGGCATTTCAGTATGTTCATGGCTGTGCTCAATTCTAACAAGATTTAGCAAATGCTCTTTCAGTTAGGAAACTCAGCTGAAAAACTCTGTACCGGTCTTTCAGACAGTTGAATAATTCCATAATTCCTCTGTGTAATTCAGGTAACAAACAAAAAGGTTGCAGCAGCATGAAACTTCAAAGTTTATAATCATGGCATATACAAATAACAGTATTATATCAGACATCTAGTATTTCTGTCACTAGATTTCCTAGGCATAAACTGACAAATTATATTTTTATTATTATTTTGGGATGGGGTTGCAGTTTGTCTTTTCCAAAACCTAACTAAGCTTATGCATCATGCACCACTCAAAATTGTTTTATCTAGCTTGGAATTAGTCTGATTTGTTCCATATCTAGGGTGAGTATTTTTCTCCTAATACTTCTCCTGAGAATGTTTAAGCAAGAAAGACATCATTTCCGTTATGATTGCCTCACTATACTACTAGCACCAAATAATGTCAGTTCTTGCTACAGATTCTGAAAAAACGAAAAACAAAAAACTCCATTACCACTGCAAAATATAGGGTTTTTTCCAACTAATGTATCAGTTCTGACACTGTTAAACAAGTTCAAATCATTTATATCAAAACTGAGACAAATTAAATCACAATTGGAAAAAAAGCAGAGTGTGCTTAGTTATTAAAAACACCCCAAACATCAAATATTTCTGTCAGGTACTCCTTTATGAATTATAGCTCCTTCAGGGTCTGTCTGGAACATTTCAGAACACACATCTGACAACCAAGAGGAGTTTGCTTTGGATTAGCAATTCATTGGCTTAAGCTTGTTTCTGTATGGTTTTTTTTAAGCAGAAATCCTCCATCTGTGCGTTGCTTACTCAGGTAAGAGAATGTGCTTGTGCTCCTTACTTCCTACTTCATGCATTTGATAAGGTTTCAGCTTTACCGCTTAGCATTTCCATGATACAGAAGGTAGAAATGAGAAATCCAAAGACAGGAGGGGAAGAAGGAAGCTGGGAGCAAAAAAGTTATTTCGAGTTTTTCAGAAGCACTTTTAGGAAACATTTTGACTCTTTTTCATAAAGAAGCCTCTCTAGGAGGCATCCTGGAGAATGGAGTCATGATAACTATCCTTTCCGTGTGAACTCCATAAATTCAAGCCCCTGGAATGAATAAAAATACAAATGATCTCAGACACTCAAACAGACAGATCACCTGGGGTTGTTTCCCTCTGCAGTGTTATTTGGCAGGCAGCTGGGCAGTTCTCTTCCCCGCAGCTTGCTACATCTGCAGGTCTTCTGCCCTTTTTCTCTTCTGGCTGCCAGGTCAGCTCTTTCCCTCTCAGCTGACGGGCTGATTCTCCCTCTCGTCTCCTCATGCCAGGCTCGCTCTGCCTGTCGCAGAGCTGGCAGATCATTTCTGTCTCTCGGTTACAAGTCCTGTGCCCCACTTACAGGGTCCCCTTTCCTCTCATCTGTGGTCTTTGTTCTCCTTTCTGTCTGCATGTTTTCAGTCCCCAGTGTTTTAGTAAGTGAGCTGGCAGACTGTGAAGTGATTATGGTAATGCACGAGGCAGGGACAGACACTCCCTCGTTTTGCAGATAGACTCCCCATGCCTCAGCTCCCTGGGCGATGCACCCAAGGTTACCGAGTGAGGGGGTAGCACGGAATTGAACTGAGCTTCCTCTGGTCCCAGATAGCAAATTTGACTGCTTGGGACATCCCAGGCGTCTTTATAGATTCCCAGGAGCCCATTTAGCACTGTCACTTTTACCATCTATATTAACTCTGCCACCCACTGTTGGATTAGGTTGTATCTTAAAAAAGTTTCACATTGGTAGCAGCAGAGACTGCATTTCTAAGAGCACTGCATAGCCCACAAATCCATCAGCTGGATGAAGGGGAATGTAGATTTATGAGAAGCGGAGTGGTGAGTTTTGATCAGAAACTTGCAGTTAAAAAGGCAGATGCAGTGATTAAAAGGGTTTGCTAAAACATTCCTGTAAGAAAAACAGGCAAAATAGTTCTGAAAAAGTTAAACCATTTTATCTTCACATAAAAAGTACTTTGATTTTTTTTTTAATTCAAAACATGTTATAGTTTTTATTATTTCCAAACACTTATGTAAACTTTTTTTTTTCAAACAGGAACTGAGAGCTATTGCTGGCTTTTAAAAAAAAATCACACTGAATTGATTTCAATAGCTGTCCAAGCCCTTCAATTTTTTTTTTATAGACCGATGAAAACCCTCTGTTAGAAGAAGACAGGCCAAATGCTTTCTAGTGCTTTTTAAAGTCCAGTCACATAGCTCTGTTGGACCTCAGTTAAAGAAAGGGGCTAAGAGATTTCACAGTTACCCAGCATGTATTCACAGTTTTCCTTGGCTACAATACAGCTAATGCCTCAAAAGGTATGTGACTGTAGCGTTTAATTTTTTTTTTTTTTTTTTTTTGCTACATTTCTAAGAGCACCCTGGGTCATTGAAACAAAATTCATGTGTGGAATGACCACGGGCCAAATAATTTCAGAGACTGGGAATGATTTTTGGTAATACTTGCTGTGGCCAGATGTTATTAATTCTTCTGATGTTCACTGTAATGATGCAATAATGAAGAATTAATGTGTTATTAATGAGGTGGTAATGCTGTATATACTTCACAGAAATTCCATTCTAATTGGCCAATCAATGTACCATTGTTTTAAATTGTTAATTTGTTTTTGAGAGAAAATGTAACATAAGTCAACAAATGTAGTTTTAAACAAAGCTGAGGCCAGCTATTTTCCAATGACCTTTTAGGCTCTTTTGAAAAGCTTTGCCAACTTATTCAATTACAGAGTGAGAAGGCAGAGTGGTTTCAAAACAATTATAAAAGCTGCCAATAAATTTCATTCAACTCTTCTTACTTAAGAACAAGGTCAGCAATGAGAAAAAAAAAGTGTTCCTTTGAAGCTCAGTATGCCAGTTCTTAATTTAATGGGTGTAGCTCTAAATCATAAAAACAAGCTTCAGATTAATGTGGGCACCTCGAGACCTCCCCAAAAGGCTCGGCGTTTGAAGCAATCGTGCTTTTTACTGAAACGCAGGTCTTCTAAAGGAGTCTAAAATTCGGCACCCAAACTCAGTGGCTTTTCAATATCCTTTTTTTTTATTATTATTACTGTGGGATCATCCTGTTCTTTTTAAATAACCACTAAACTCTTCATATTAGGAAACCAGAAAAGTAGAATGTAAGGAATCACAGGCTGAACATTAAGAAAATTCATGGCAATTCCTCTCCTCAGAGCATCTAAGCTTAAACGAATGTGTTGAAAAAAGCCTCTGGCTTATCAAATTAACTTAATATGGGGTGGGGAAAGCCTTCCAAGTTAAGGATGTTATTTCCCATATACTAGCTTTGATATAAAAATTAACAATTCTGCAGTCATTCAGGCTGCAAACACCCACAGCACCTACCTGCTTCAGTACTGTCCAGATTTCTACAGAAAATTTAATTTGCTGCACTATGTTTAAATTAGGTTGAACTTTCTCAGAAAGTATACATTTTATGACCAGAGTCACTTTCAGACTGCCATCTTGCCGAGTCGACATTGTGATTGCCTGAATCTTGCTAATCAAGAGGTAGTGCAACAACGTCCATTGCAATCACCAAACTTGTTAAATGTATGAGTTTATGTCTAGTACAATACCTGTTGTCCAGTATTGCGGTATATTTATGCTGCTCAGCGCAGAGCAAGCTACTAGCTACACTGACTCACTCCTTGCACTTCTCTACACCCTTGCTCTTACCTGTGGCCGAGAGATGTAGTTACAGCTCCTCTGCTGAACCCACTTCCTTTCCTCATGCCTTTAGCCAGGGCACAGATTGATTCAGAGCACTAAGGCTGACCTCAGCTGTTCTTATACAGCCATTCCGTCATTTCACTGGAATTATATTGGTTTTGGCAAATTTTTCAAAAATTTAAGTCAATGAGTTCAGGTACACTAACACAGCCAGACATACTTTAAGACAATTCTGTTTCCATGAAAACAGAACATTCTCTGTCCATTCCAAGCAGAGAACGAAAATACTTCTCAAAAGTGGGTGTACAGAGATTTTGTCTTCCATTTCATTCTCTTTCTGAATTACTTAGATGCTTTCAAAAAAAAAAAAAATTCTCCAGGACTCCTCCATAGGAAACGTCAGTGTGCCAAACTGGTCTACCTCCGTTAACGCGTAACAGCTTCACTGGGTATAGCAGTGTCATTCTGAATACAGACTTTAGTTCAATGCCTGCCAAGTGTCACATGAAAACTAACCTTGTATAACATTCATACAGGTATTTTGAGCTTTAAAATACTAAGAGGCCAATTAAACTATTCATAAACTGTTTGGAAGTTGGGCTTTGGTATTCTTTCAAGGGAAGCAAGAGGAAGGATTCAGTATTAATTTTAATTTCTCAAATTTTTCATATCTGAACGTATGTCTTTTAGCTTTGTTTCATCTCCACTTAAGTAATGAATTTTCAAAAGAATAGGTTTAAACTGCTTAAACACTTTGGAGGGAGCTCTCTCTACTAACTTTAACTAATTATATGATTTATTTTATTTTTTATAATGTAGTGATCTGAAGTGCCTCAAAAGAAAATGACAGTCTTAAGTTTGATTATTCTAAAAAAATCTTAAAAGCATTCTCCATGATATTATGCTGCTTAAGACACCTACATTTAGTCTTTGTCATAAAGCAGTTATCTTAGATGTAAGTCTTTACCACTATACTAAAATCCTTCCTTATTACCCTATACTAAGGCTGCCCGAATAACACTTTGAAATTTGATGTTCAAAAAACATAGACAGATCTTTCACTGCAAGTAATGGGTGGTATAAATTTAAGTTCTGAACCTTAAAAAAAATTCCATTTATGCATTTCTGCTAACCAATTCAGTATGTAAAGTCCAGAAAAAAAAAAAAAAAATTAGACTTTTTACACTCACATCTTCGGTGTAAAATGAGCCAATTTACTTGTTTCCTATATTCCTGAGAAATATTTGCATACTATATAGGTAGAAAAATGTTTCTAATGAAATCACTAAGCATGGCAAAACTTTCTCTAGTGATTTATTATTCTGATGTTCACCTGCAGGAAAAAAACAATGTATATAAAACATAAAATATGCAGTCCCTTTAAAATGACTTCACTTAAAAATGATGCAAGTGAAAAATAATTTCATTTGAGAACATACAAGCATTGATTTAACTCTTCAGGCAATACACCTCGCTATGTATTTTTCACAATTCAATTTACATCCACTACTAACACAGTATCAGCACAGCATCTTGAGTCAGCTGGCACTACATACTAAATAACTAAGAGGAGAAACCCCAATGTGACTTATAGCACTACTGCAGGGCATTGCTTGGCAGGAAGATTTGGTTCCTAGTAAGAGAGTAAGTGTGAAGGTGGACTGAGGCTGACACTGATAGCAAGGGGACACTAAAATTGTCCCTCACCCCACACCCAATCAGAGCTGGTGAGAGGGATTTGTTCCAGCTTTCCTTATGAAATTAGAAGTCTAATGTTCTTGGAATAAATACATCTGCTTTCTTTGTTGAGTAATATTCTTGTACTACCTACACCAACAAAAAACCCCAAGAAATAAAGAGTCAAAGAAGAGGATGAGAAGGATCTCAATCTGTTCTTAAAAACAAAAAAATCACATTGTGCAGGGTATTATATCTCATGTCATGCATATTCCCAATCTGCAAAATCTATTGTACATCACTTTAAGCACTTTTTGTCAGAAAGTTGCTGTTTCCATAATCCAAAGTGTCTTTACTTTGGCAAATCAAATCATAATGCTATTTTAAAGGCTCTCCAGTCTTTAATTTCCTTTGTGTTTTAATGGTCACATAACTTCATAAGGGCTTGAATACTGCTCTTATCTCACAAGATGCAGAAACAGCCACAGTGTTATTACAATACTGTATTATTTTGTTTTTCCCACTAAGCAAAAATCCATTGAAACCAATGGTGCAGGCATCCTATAAATTCTAAACAGGCTTTGCATCATAAAAATAATACATAATGAACTCTTTCCCAAGCAGTTCACAGAGCAGTGCTCTAATCACATAAAGCACAGGAGAAGCCATTTCTTTCTAACACTACGGAGCATTTAGACATGCTCTCTAATGTAAAGCAATTCTATCTCATTGTATTCTGACTGAGTTTACCATTTAGTCTCAGCCATTTTTGGTCTGCTGTAGGTTTTGCTGGAAGATGGGAACACAGAAAAAGATTTTCTGTTCCCCCCCTCCCTTCCTTGCATAAATACTGAGAGCAGAAAGAGAGAACTGAGCAGAAAAGTAAAGAAGAACCTGGCCACCCTGCCCGTGTTCAACCATGTTGACAGTGCAGTACCCCAGCTCCGAGAAGTTTCCCCCGTTGTTTCAAGGACATTTGTACAAGTGAAAACAAACGCAAAGGGATCATGAAAAATGAAAACAAAATATGTAGTTAGTTTGCAAAAAGCGGTCAGATGAATATTCATAATTATAGTTTTCAACCTATTTCTAGAAGCTTAATCCAGCACTTTTGGACTAGAACCGCAATGCAATTTTTTCAAAATATAAAGTTGGCCAGATTCCCTAAAAGAACTTCTCCCTTTAAAATTGCTACAGGTCAGGAATAATAGAAAATGATCAGCATTCTCAATATCAGATAATTTAAAAAGCATGAATTTAAATATTTCTGAACATTTAAAAAAAATCTCAGAGGCTTCTATAATTTCCTACTGGGTAAACCTGTATTGAAAACCACAATACTACTCTGCCCTGGTGAGGTCACATCTGGAGTACTGTGTCCAGTTCTGGGCTCCCCAGTTCAAGAAGGACAGGGAACTGCTGGAGAGGGTACAGCAGAGGGCTACAAAGATGATTAGGGGACTGGAACATCTTTCTTCTGAGGAAAGGCTGAGGGACCTGGGGCTGTTTAGCCTGGAGAAGAGAAGACTGAGGGAGGATCTCATCAATGTCTATACATACTTAAAGGGAGGGCGCCGGGAACATGGCACCAGTCTTTTTGCAGTGATGCCCAGTGATAGGACAAGAGCTAATGGGCACAAACTTGAACATAGGAAGTTTCACCTAAATATGAGGAGGAGCTTCTTTCCTTTGAGGGTGGCAGAGCACTGGAACAGGCTGCCCAGAGAGGTGGTGGAGTCTCCAGCTCTGGAGACATTCAAAACCCACCTGGACGCCATCCTGTGCGACCTGCTGTAGGTGAACCTGCTCTGGCAGGGGAGTTGGACTAGATGATCACCAGAGGTCCCTTCCAACCCCTGTGATTCTGTGAATCCCTGGAGCAGCTTACCTACCTCAAACTTTATACATCAGCTATGTAACTATTCCAGGAATAAATGGATTTTTTTTTTTTTCTTTCATCGTTACTTCTCTTCTGCCTCCAGATAGCTTCAGTCCTAGTTTCTTCACTCACAGAGTTGATTTTTATTTAATGTATAGTGTTTCAGTGAGATGACACATTGTCAGACCTGCCTTGGAAATTATATTCTTCAATTTATCAGCTAGCAGAACCTTTAAAGTCTCCCCGCATCGTTGTGTCAGTGTGCCCCACTCCAATGGAAAGGAAACATTCCCAAGGGGTGAACGGGATGGGACTCAGGGATGGGCAGGAGAGGGGAAGAGAGAAAAAAAGACACAGTCAAGGTGAGTGACAGCAATATATGATGATTGCTAGCTAGACACCTGTCACATAAGACTTCTCATTATTTGATGGCTGCTACAAAATCAAATAAATAAAACTCTCAGCCTATGCCCACCTAGCAAATTTTTGCAGCATTTCACAGAGAACAGGGCTGAACCCTACCACTTTGCTCTGGTAGCTCTGGTAATTTTTTTTATACTTGCTTTGCATTCAAAGAGACTGTTACAAAAAGGAATACAGAACGGAAATCAGGCCCATTACATAGATTTTAAACACTAAATCTGACTTTAAGGCAACCAAGGTTATGCTTTTCTTCATATGTAAAAATCCTATTGCATTAAAAAGTTTCCTGGGTTTCAGCAACAACAAAATTACCACTAATTTATGAAAACCGTGTTAGTGCCTCCAAACCTTTGTCGTAAATTATGTATGTGAGCACGGAAATGCTAATGAAAAGAGGATTTCATTTACAAATGATTAGTACAAATTCAACAGTCACTATAGTTATGCCAGTCTAATTTATTTTCTTGTAGAACATGCTGTTTGCCAGGTTATGGCCATTTATTTCCATACCACTGAACATCAACTTCTTGGACTTAATGTCACATTATCTTTTTATCCAAAGAAATGTTCATTTCTTTTTTAGAAGATCTTAGTTAAATGAAGTCCTTGGGCTCAAAGTTAACTCTCTTGATTAAAACATTCGTAGGAGGGCTGCAATAAAAATGATGCCCTTTTATACAGAAGGAATTGCTGAAATTACTGTGATTTCTAAGACTTCTACTAATGTGTTGAAGAATATAGATATAATCACCTTCACCACAGCTTATCACAGATTTTTTCCACTTAGCACATAATTTTATAAATTTTTTTTTCCCTCACTACTTAAGGCTTTTGCTAGGCATTAGACCTCTCCAGAAAAAACTTCATAAGTCAGCATTCCAAAAGCATTCTACAGGCCTCTAAAAAAGATGAGAAGAATCCATACTGCAAGACTTTATCATGTTTTGTTTTGTTTTGTTTTTTTTCTCAAAGATCGATGCTGGCTGGAAAAATCAATAATGCCTTATATGAAATAGATCCAAATAGAAATGAAAACATGGGGTTCTAGGGAGTTATAAAAACGTATTGTAGAAATCACTTCAAGATTTCTTACTAAATAGAGAATACAGATCTCCTATGTATTTGTTAGTGGCATTGATGTTTTGTAGATCTTGCTGGAAGCAGTTGAAGTAGAAACAAAATTTTCTTCTACACATGAATTTGCTACTTTCTGTTAAATCCTTTAAAATATTCCAGGCTGGGAAGTTTCAGTACTGAGATTCCCCATTTAGATGCAAAAAGAGACTTTTGTCCTTTTTTCTGTGGTTTTTTAGAAGTTCAGTAGAAGGCTTACATATGAAGTTTGGTCTAGTCAATAAAAATACTTGCAAGCCTGGAAAGCCTGAAGAATTAGATCATTGGTTCTATAATTCTGGCCTGAAAAACAGGCCACACAAAACTCTAGATGCCTACAAAATCAGACTGTGAACAGAATATTAAAAAATAGTAAAGCTCTAAGTTGTGGAAAACAGACTTCCTTTAAGCCTAGATCAGACAATTATTCTAATTGCATGATCTACCCAAATCAAACACATTTATAATGTGCAATGCACATTTGCCTTTGACAGCTTTATTTGTTCATTAAACATTTATGTTAGATGGCTTTTACCATCCTAGTCCATGATATTAATCTAAACCTGGCTAGAAAATTAACAGCTTAAGTAGTCCCATATTTTATCATATTAACCCCTCTTTGGATTTTTACTGAGTAGATGTGATAAAAACCAACCTAAATTGTGCATTTCAAAATTGGATTTTAAGAGTGCTTTTGCTAACACTAATTGTTTGGGGGTTTTCGTATTAGTGTGTGGTATGGCTCCTTTCTCTGATAAACTGGTAACAGCAAATTGATTATAATCACTCAGCCTAAAATGGGATTTCTTTTATAAGGAAATCAAGTACATGAACATTGGAAAGGGTTTAGCTATCAAATTAACATTGTAACTTGCTTGGAAACTATTTCCTACCAAACAGTATATGGAAAGATTTCCAGGAAACTCGTGCTATATATAGTACTTCAAATAGCATTTTAAAACAATTATTCATACCCTTATAATTTCTTGTTCTGTTAGCTAAATGCATCTACTGCAAAACTAGCTGAGTGAAGGAGCAGAGATGAAGGCAGGGAGTGAAATACTTCCTATCATTTGATGATCAGAATAATCAGAAGTTACCCTAGAACATGCCATAAACCTTAAAAAGTGTAACAATTAAAACTTCTATGTTCTTACATTATTTGCTATGTGAAATAGTATCATGGAGTTATTCAAACAGACATTCTGATGATGTACATACAACATGCATGCCTGAAAACATGAAAATTCCAAACTGTATGATGTGCAAAAAAAAAGATAAAGAACTGTAGAATCTGTGACATCTTCTAGTAGCCTTATTCCAAGAGGATCTCTTTGTTAAGAAACTCCTCCTGTTTTTCAATGACATTGTGAAGACTTGCTGAAGTGTTTAAATTGGAATGCTACTCGATTATCACTAAATATCTTTAAGTTTACTTTAGTGATAGATTTACATGCAAACAAAGCACATCTAAAGAAAAGATTGGCATGAGACACAGAAGTTTTAAAGGCACATTATGCACAGACATGTTTTCTGAGGCAGCAAAATTTATTTTAAAAGTGATTTTTTTTTTTTTTTTTTTTTTTTTTAATTTTTCAGTAGTATTTATAAACTTAGATGCTTGTGAATTTGCTGTCCATATAGGTACCAATCACCAGTATTTCATTGTACCGCAACATAGTAAATACATGTTTTTAAGGGAAACAGTTCTTTTCTCAAGCAGCTAACAAGGGAAGATAAGAGCAGGTGGATGCAGCAAGAAGACTGCCATAGCTAACAAAGCCTAAACATCCTCCTGATTGGCAAGATACAGGACTTCATTATGTTCACCAACTCCAACCTGAGGGCTCAGAAACTTCTCAGAGAAACATTAAGAAAACAAAACCAGACATGCAATAGTGAAAAAGCTATCAGAAGGACAGAAAAAGAAAATTTGAAAGCTTGAAAGCATGAATAATTTGTTCCCTAGGAGAGCATAACACCAGTCATCTGTCAGTCTTTCTTCCATACTAGTCCTCCTTTCTCTGGAAATCTACATCTTAATTTCAGTCATGTATACCCATACAATCTTTTCTTGTTGCTTGCTAACAAAACCAAAATAATGTAGTCTTATCCATATGAAACAATGTACCAACTGATTCGTCTTCCAGAACAACTCCTCTTCTTTGCATCCTTGCAAACAGACTCCCCTGAAGTTGTGAGGCTTCCCTAATGACATACAAAAGTTGGAAATTTTGTTGTGATGTTAATAATTCCACAAAACTTGACAGATAACTTGATAAGGTGCTGCCATTACTAGATGCTATTTCATCATTAACAGAAACCGGCTTTGAGACAGGTCCACATCACATAATCTCCTCAAAGCTTCCCATTTATATTCTTCCACTTGTTCAGCTGGCTCATCAGTCACACATACTGTATTTTCTTCCTTTGGCAACTAGTTTAAACATTTTTATGCACTATTGTCATATCATGGAGACATGAATATGATCTAAGGGCAAAATTTATTCCCGATGTGCCCATTCTGTAAAGCTGCTATGATGGTGACAGTTACTAGGACAAGCTGGGAGAGAGAGGAGCAGTACAGGAATAACTGATCTGACCCATCAGATACTGGACGTGCTGATGATCAGCCAGATCATCATCATCCCAGTCTTGAGGTCTTTAATTTAAATATACCTTACAGAAAGCAGAAATGGAGATTTGGGAGAATACCAGCAATGGAAATAATGGATGTGCAACCCAAGCATTCCCTTATTCAAGTTTTCTACACTTTTTTTGTAATCTGTCAGATCTTTAGCTATAAAGAAACTGTTTAAATCAAAGGTAGCAGACAGAAAGATTTCAGCCCTAGTTACATCCCACATATCACCAAATTTTGGATAAACCTTGTGCCTCCAGCACGTTCACAAGTGCATCTAACATAGAATATAATCTCCCTGTACTGGTGAAGTATTTATTAAATGCTTCTCTGAAGGGAAGGATCCAGAAGAGAATAAGACACTAAAAGCCTTCAGGAAATGCATCCTAGTGGATTGGCTTCTGGTTTGTCTGAGTTTCCAGCTAAGATTAGTGAGCATGACCTGACTGAACTGTGCAAGACTGAACAAGCTATCATACTTGCAGCTACAAGATTGACATAAAAGACATTTTCCTCCTTTTCGTCTCCCCCAGCAATCACACACCTTTGCTGGAAAGTGGCCTCTATGACAGAATGCAGATGGATGATTAGCTGTGCACAGTGCAAATACCAGGTTGGCATTTCAAAAAATTGAGGGGATTCTAAGAAAGCTTGTAAATCCTCACAAAAATACTGATAAGTTTGTTCTTTACCTTACTCATACAAAAAAAGGCATTCAGAATGACAGAGCAGGCTGATGAATGAAATGGAGACATGCTAGTCAGGTATTTTGGCCCAACACTTCCTGAAATTCTCATACTTCAGCTGTCGCATGTTTAATATTGCGCTTCTCTGGTGGAGCTCAATTTTTCAGCAGCAAGGTAGACAGAACAATGTTTATGATGGTATCTGATTTATTATCATAGAACTTGTTATTCAACATATGAAGTTAATTAATTGGAATTTCTGGTGCTGATGTGTGACTGCCTAAGAAAGCACCCTTCTATAGTTTTGCATGAGCTCCGGACGTGCTGCTGCCTTCACTCCTATCATAGAAAACTTATCTGGAAGTACACGTTCAATGAATTATCTGGGGCAACAGTGCAGCTGCTCCTTCTCAATTCTTCATTTGTATATGTATATCATCAACACTAACAGCTGCAAATTGAACACAGAATTTAGGGAAAAAAGAACCTTTTAGAAAAAGCCGATTTCATTTTTATCATTTTGCTAAGTAGGGTTGTGATAAAATCTCCACTGCCTATTGCAAGAATCAGAAGCCTATTTTGCTTATATAATGCAACATGGCTTTATTCATATTACATTTGGCTTACAAAAAAAGACTTGGATGAGATTTGCAATGTAAAGTCTGATAAAAATTTCAGTATCTATACCCATCTTTCAATAAATGCTCAGGGCAAAACTATACAGCACTGTGTATACTAATGTGATTATCACAAAACCCACTATGTTTTTTCCATCTGGTTTTTCCAGTGCCAGATTTTCCACTAGGAAGGTCTTTAAAATTAATATCTCTTGGAAGAAAAAAAAAACCCAAAACAAAACAGAAGAGAGGTACTGTCAGCCTTCTTTGATGACTACCTACGGTGGGGGTGACGATGGCTGGCAGTGGGGCTACTGTAGTATGTTTGAATTAAGGAACACTTAAGAAATGCCAACTACCTTTAGTTGAGAACTTCACAAAGGGACCTAGCAAAATACGTATCAATTCCCTTCTGTGGATAGTCCCAGCAGAATATATCTCTCTGTATATATGTCTCTCAAAACTGTGAATTGTGACATTATTAGGAAGGAAAAATAAAAACTAAGATTACTTTAAGATTTTTCTCCCAAGAGAATTTTTTTTTTCTTCTCAACACCTGAGTTTAGTGGACTAGAGATAAGAAACTGATTACCAAAAGAAGTTTCACAGCCTCTCCGCTCTATAAGAAAACCTAATGAACTTGAATTTTAATCTTACTTTTCTGTAAAAAAATGTTATTTAATGTCTAATTTTTGCTTTTTCATACTAAATGGCTGAAAGAGCCTAGAAAAAAATCCCTAACCTAAATTGGGAGCAATCACCATGTTTTATTAACTGTGAGGATTATCTTCTGGAGAGCAATCACAAAACTATTGAATATTTTACTTTTCTCATCTGTGATCTTTTCTTCTGTCTCATTAGAAAACAACCCAGTGAATAAATCATTCAGTGCCCAATTCTGTCTATTCAGCTCCTATTAAACACATTGTAAGAGCACTCAGCACCTCAAAGGGACTGACTTCTCATCAGCCTCATCTTTACTGCAGTCTTCAGCATAAAGTTTCTTTCAATCTACCTATTAAATTTCTAAATTTCTTTTTAGTTTGATGCATATGTGTTCTTTTACTGTGCTGCTACATATCACACAACGATATGTTAATGATTTATATAATTAAACTAAGTTAGCTGATTATCTGACATACAGGTTGATAGATATTTTCTAGAACTCCAAATTAAACACCAGCAGTAAATGACCAAGAAAAAATATTTCCTCAGGAAACGAAGTGCAGTTAAAATTTACCTCTGAAAATGCTCTGGGTTGTTTCTTTAACGGGAATACTGCAATTACTGTTAGCAGGGGGAGGGGGGGGGAAATCACAGAGAAAGCTATTCCACCCTCTGTCTCTTTTATTAGGGGAAGAATTTAGCTGTTATTCTGCTAATGCTTATCACTAAGACAGCAGCACAAATCTTTTTGTGATTTTCTTTTTCCTCCCTCCCTAGTTTTCACACGAGTTTGATGACTGATTAGTCCCTGGGCTCTTTTATAATTTGTGGTAGTGCAAGCAAGTATAGCTCTAGGAGACATGTAATCTCATTGTCTGTACCACAGGAGTTAGGATTACATGTAATCCCATTTTCTCTGACCACAGCAGGTGCCAGTAGAGGTACACAACACTTCAAATGGAAAAACATGGCTTTAGAAGATGTACTCTGATAATACCTGATGAAGGTCTGAGTGGAATGGGAAGGGCTCTGATGTCATGGCGCTGCTCTTCATAGTGCCCTCTGGGTTGGAGCAGCACACTTCCGAGATTCAAAGGTCAGTTCCAAAAACCACAAGTGTTTTTTATCAAGCTACAAATATCTTTACAGAAGTTTACTCATATCTTAAATGAATTACAATGGCTCCATCACAGTTTGCTGCCAATGGCTCTTTTTGTCCTCTACCATGCCCCTCATGAATGGCAGACTACTATGTCATTCATTTCTGATCATATATCAGAAATTTCCAGCCAGCAACCTGCAGAGACACAAGGCAAGGCTACCTGGCCTGAAGCATACTGCTGGTTATCACATTTCCATGTGCCATGGAGGAAACAGAAGTTGAGCTCAGAGACTCCCCTCAGAGCTGCTGGTGTTCTTCAGATTAGGTACAAATACGGTTTTACTGGTCAAGCTGGAAACACTGCCTAGAAAAACATGAAAAATAATATCCTAGATGAGGTGATTTGTTGTGTGGCATGTCTGCTCATTTAACTTTTGAAATAGCCTGTGAAGCAATTTCAATGGCATATTGTAACAAAACATGAATATACCTTATTATTACTGAAATATAAAAACTATAAAAGAGAAAAATGTATTTCAGGCTGAAAAAAAAAAAAAGAAGAAACATTATGTTCTGACGATTCTATTACTTAGAATTAGTTCAGGATTTTGTTTAATTTTGTCACGATGGGAAGAAGTTCCATGGGAACATGCGAGAAATCACTGTTCTAACATCTAACGGTGATTGACCCTTTTTGATATGAATGAGTTGCCTGTACTTTATCTAAATAGACAATCATGCAGAAAATATCACAAACATAATAAACATTTGAAATACACTACTGTCATTTTAGTATGTTACTTGGCTTTTAATAGAGATTTTAAAAAGAAAGTAGATATCATGTACTTTAGTTAAGTTTAAAGTAGATTTAGAGATGTAATTTGCAGATTGCCGGAGTCCATTAACCTGATGTCTAGTTAACATATGGAACTGTACCTTTGAGGTAGGATGAGCCGTAAAAGAGGCTAGAAGCATTAAGCCAAAAGATCTGATTAACTGCTCATAGTGTACAAATAAACCATCCAAAAAACTGTAACCTGACCTGAACTATTAAGAAAGTTACAGATTCTGGTAATAACAAACAAACAAACAAAAAAATCTGAAAGAGGTGAAACATTAAACAAAGATTTATTTTCAAATGAAACTGTAATATGTCCACTGCAGTACTGCAGTGTTGGAAGCCTGATTACTCAGTCTTATTCTCTTAGCTTTCAGGAGGAAAAGCAGCCGTGCTGAACCACAATGACTAACGTACCTTCTAGTAAAGTAAGCACCAGCCTTATACTGCAGCACAACATACCTAAAGTTCCTTTATTGTGTTATTACTACCTTTATCATGCATTTCTAATGATTTATGGCACCTTTCTTTACAGATATCCTTAGCCCTGCCTTTCTTTTCAGCCTTAAATTGATTTTTATTTATACTTTAGTGGTGAGATGATATTTAGCTGTGTTGTAAACAATCAATTTAGAACAGAATAAAGCTGTTGGAAAAAAATAATATACAGCTGTACAGATATATAATTAAATTTTCTTAACACTTGTTGACTAAAAAAATTTCCTGAATTTTGCTGTACCCCATGAGTTTTAGGATGAACAGGTAGCATAACTCAACTCCCATCTGCTCAATAGCTTTACCAGTCTAAAGTTGAACAGCTCTCACACCCTCGAACCATAGTTGCATCAATCCTCTCCTTTTCCTGTCTCCCTTCCTTTTGCAGGTTCCTATTTTTAGACTGAGATAACATAGCCTCTTTTATCTCGTCACTTTACCTGTTTCATTTGCAGATGATTCTGCTTAGTCTAATTAGGTCTTTTCTTTTTCTAACCATAAAGGGGGGAATGGGAGTAACAGAAGAGTAACTCAAGAGGACAAAAACCCATCAGCCTTTGCAGTTATATACAGCTGATATAAGACAGATACTTATAGGTAGACTCACATGTATCAGAACGACTTGTAAAAATACATTATAGTGTGTGTATATACGTTTTTATAAAATATATTTTTATTGAGGAATATGGGTGCGCCATATATTCTTACTGAAAGAATTTTGCAGAAACAATTTTCATTAAAAGTTTTCAATAATAAAACATCATTGCATCTTGAAGAACAGCTGTACAGACATTTGAACAGCTGGAACTGATAAAAATAAGAAAAGTATTCTGCTCCCACCCAAAGAATTTTAAAGTCTTGGTCTATGAAAATGAAATGGGATCCAATATCCTTTGAAGAGGAGATAATTTAAAGCTCAATGCTGATGCCAAAGAACTTTTACAGTAATTGCAGATTGATAGCCTACATTTGTTACCCAAGATCTCTTATACAGAAAATCATAGCAAGCAAATGTGACAAACCACCTGTAAGATGATAGCTTACTTCTAAATATAGTTTCTTGCCAATAGTCTAGATTTGACAAATCTTCTTATATTGATCTACATAATTTGACCATTGCTTTCAAAGTAAAATTGATCCAGTAGCAAGTGTCACTTTAAAATAATGACAAGTGTTAATAGATATAAAAAGTTAAAAATTAAAACTAAGAGGACACAGATTAATCCATATAGTTTTTTCATTGCGCTGCATTTTGTTAATCTTTGGGTTTACTGAACTGACAGCTACTGTAATGCACCTAATATCCCCTGATATCCAATGTCTTGACAACAGGCGTTTCCAAAGGCATGTTGAAACACCGTAAGTCCAAGCATCTCCCCCTTCCTCCTTCTTTCCACCAGCTTTTACTACTGAACACAACGTTGTATGGTATGGGATACGCCTTTGGTCAGTTGGGGTCAGCTGTGCTAGCTATGTCCCCTCCTAACTTCTTGTGCACCCTCAGCCTACTTGCTGGGGGGGTAGTCTGAGGAACAGAAAAGGCCTTGATGCTGTGTAAACACTGCTCAGCAGTAACTGAAACATCAGTGTGTTATCAACACTATTTTAATCACAAATCCAAAACATAGCCCTATCTAAGCTACTACGAAGAAGTTTAACTCTATCCCAGCCAAAACCAGTACAAGAGGCAAAGCAACTTGTCTAACTTCTCCAGTAATTTCACTGGGAGATGTATGAAAATGAAAACAGTGGAAATGGCTGATTCCAGGGTTATTTCAAGTTACCAGAGCCAAACTACCAAAACAAAGCATCCTAATTTTTCTTCAGCGTGAACACGACTTAGAAGGCCTAGTTCATCCTTTTCTTCTCCAAATTTCATTATTTTTCTTTTCGCCCCTTATGAAGTTCCGAGATTGGCTTTGACAGATGTGAATTACAGCAACATCTTAGTTCTCAAATTACCAGAATTTATAACTGTAGCATCACAGCCAGTCAAAACACAGGCAGAAGAACACATCCATGTGAAGACAAAAAAAAGGAATTAACTGTGCATGCAATTAAGTAACTAACTACGGTAACTAATTTAATATTAAAAAGTAGCAAGAATATACAAATATAAATAGACTGCAGAGAGCAGAGCAGGCAACAGGGGTAATATACCCAATAACCAGTAACATACATAGTACCAAACTCTGATTACCACTACAGAAACACATATGGCATGGGAAGGTTACTGTAGGGGAGGGTGTGGGGAACAGACTAATTTGGAATCTGTTACTTGGTCCTTCCTGTCATGGTGAAGATACATTTCTAATGAAGGCATACGATCTGCCACCTAGACTACGCCCTCTCCTTAGGAAAGCACACTATGAGAACAACCTGGACTGAACTTACCATTTATTATTCATTAATAAACAGCGAAAATTATTGCACGTTTAAGAGAGTACAGAGATACGAGATAAAATAGAAAGTGAAGCAAAAGTAGCACAATTTAATACTTGTCAGAAGTGGTAGAATATTTATAGAATATTACAATGTAAATATGCACCCTAAAGTCACTTTTCATTGTTATAAATTGTTATACTTAACCAGAGATACTATGAAACTGCAAATAGGAAGCCGCAAATCTTTATGAACCTGGATGACAGAGCTACAGGTATCGCCCAATTAAGAATGGAAGGAAATCTCTCCATCAGGCAGTCTAGCTATTAAGATGCAGTGCACACCATGGATGTGTCTGAGAAGTTTGCAGTCTGTGAAAGCGAAGGTGAAGGTCAAGGAGTAAGCCACAGAAACCTTGGCTACCTGCAGAGTCTGCAATCAAGATGTGTGGAGTTGATACGTTCTCATATTATTCCCAGAAACGATGTATTTTCTTCCCATAAATGTGGTCACTGCATTGCCGATCATCATGGCTTTGTAGTACAGTGTCGTGAGGTGATTTATAAAACTCATGTTTTCAAGACAGTTCATCAGGGAATTGAAGCAGCTAAGATGTTGATAATCACTAGACCTGAAGCAGATCTGACAGGCAAAATACCAGCCTTCCTCAAAAAACTTTTTGCTCAGAGGTATCTGCTATAAACAACTTTGGCTCATCTGTAGTCAAGAGCAGTACTGGTATATCTTGTCTAGATTTCACATTCCCTTGGTAAGCCACCTTCCCATCATGTCCTTTCATCCTTCAGACAGTCTTGGGCTAGAAAAGTTTCTTGCCAGCCCAATAAATTATCAACAATACTTTCCATTTAAAGTTAGTCAGTCACAACATGATTTGTGTGAACGTTCAGCAGCAAGTTCCTTTTCTGCTAGAAGTACTTCCTTATATAGCACACTGTTTTGGCACATAGACATCTTCACCCCCTCATTAAAATATCAAAAGTCTCAAATAATCACCTGAACACAACTTTTTTATTTGAGTAGAGCTTTGATCTCAAAGAAGTGAGTAACTCAGATGACTCATAAGAGACTTTTGCATTCCAGATAGCCTGCTAATTTCAGCCAAACAGTAACAGCAAAACCTTTGACAGTGAGGGCAAATTACACATAGTTTTGAGAGGTCAGCTCCCCCCGCTGGTGGTCACATATACACAACTTGGATCATTACTAGAAGTGGTGCCAACAAAACTATCTCCCAGAAAAGAGCAAACAATAGACACAACGAAATAAATGCATGAATGAATAAATAAAAGAAACTGTCTTCATGCCTGGAGTCAGAACTGAGACTGGTAGGAGATGGCTGGAGAAGTGTGGCAGCTGCCATCCACTTCACAGCAAGAATTCAGTGCTCAGTAGGTGAGCACAAGCTTGCAGCCCCTAACCCACCACATTCAATCGAACCTTGAGACACTTGCTCTCTCTCCAACTACCCTAATTTTAAGAGGTACTCAGCCTTACATGCACTGAAACTGCTAGGTAGTATTCCCATCCAAACTTCAGGACCAGGTCCCCCGGTGTACACTCAGAACCTGTTTTTGCTAAATAATTCCATTGATTTCAGCAAGCCCAGGGCAAAGTAAGAATAAACAAACCCGAAAAAAATCACTATGTAGAGAGTCCTGTTCTATATACCAAGTGAGCACTTCAGTCATAGCAATAACATTTATGTTCTGGATATCTCACACAAAAGGAAAATCAGCTTCCATTAACTTCCATTCATTATTTTCCTTGTTGGCTTATGCTATTGGTTTGAAATTCTGCAAGTCATACTGTTTTTGATGCTGGTCCAGTTTCTTGTTTCACAATCTTCATTTTCAACCTGCCTCTTCACATAGGAGTGACTGGGATAAGGATGAGGTTCTTTTCATTCTACATGCTACCACTCTTCTGCTAGTCTTGTTACCACTACTGATCTTAAATACTATTACAGCATTTAATCAGGTAATCACCTGCTGAAGTAAAAATGATGTTTTTAAGCAGTCTATTTGCCTCTGCAGCACAGAAAGAAACAGCTTTGAGCAGGTAGGCTGAAGTGCAAATGCAGTGCTTCTACTTTGATGATCAGCTTGTTTGAAAGGGAGTTGAGTGCTACCTATTCTGTTATAGAGCAAACAGGAAATTTTGGGGACCACCTCCAGAGAAAAACATTATAAAAACTGTGTTTCATGATGTTTCCATTCTTTTGCTCCAGCACGCAGCAATGTCAAGTGCAGACTGTCAGAACACTTCGTGACCGTGTCCAGCACATTCTCATTTGCAGTTGAATACGGCAACATGGTTATCACTTGAACGTGGCAAAGATGGTATCAGTGGTTTGAAAAGTTTCTGGTCAGAATATGCAGAAATATTAATGAGTAAACATGACTCCATACTGGCCAAAGCGGTTGAATATGTGAAAAAAATTACATACACAGGTAAAGTCAGACTGACTTTGGCAGACAGAAATCACGCTTTTAAAACCTAAGAGCATTCTTCAAAGAAGCCAGTTACACCTTCAATAAACTTCATGCACATGATAACATCTGGATTTCCCAAGAATCTACATTCTGCTAGAGAATAAAGACAGGTTTAGTGTGAGGTAAAAGGGAAGTTTCCCTGGTACGCCAATAAACAGGTGGAAGAAAGGACAAACAAGCTAGGCATAAAGGGGGATTAATAACTGAGGGAGAAACTCAGTAACATTCCACAGGAGTTCATGCTGGAACCCCCGGTATCTGATATATTGATAAGCTACTTGAAAACAATGAAGAATAAGGTGACAAAGTTTGCTTAAAGCAGAAAACAGCTGAGGCTTCTTCAACATGGATAAGAACACAGTTGAGGGAGCACATGATGACTGAATTTACATTGATAACTCACTACATCTTGTAGCGCAAGGCCCAAAGGGTGTGCAGTGAAAGCATCTGGCAGCAGTTTTAAAATAAAGGGTACAGATGTAAATCAAACTTTTCCCACACAACTCAGAACAAAAATGATGGAATACATTCCAAAAGGACAGGTTGGACGTTAATATGTAAAAAGATTAAAACCCTCTTAGACAAAAGGAAGAGAACTCCCTCAAGAGCTATTAAGCAAAATGGTCTGAATATAACATTCTGGTTAAGAAGTTCTTCTAGTGCAGACGAAAAAAGGAAAAGCGATACCTACAGAAATATCAATATGCTTGCTCCACTTTTACGCTTTTTCTTCAAGCATTTGCTATTGCCTGTTGTCTTTGTTGATTTCTCCAGGGTCAGCTGGACTCTTGGTCTGTTCTATCACAGACACCCTTTTGCTCTTGGAGCTCTCTGCCCTTCGCATGCAGTTAAGACAGTTTCACCTAGGAATACACAGACATTGAACGTTGCAGTTTTCTATTTTCCCTCACAACCACTCTACTCAAAAAGTGAGCCTAAAGCTACTCATCTTCTGTTGTGCATGGAATGAAAATAAGACAAGAGAGAAGGAAGAGACTAATGATAGTCAAGGGATACCGTCTAAGTCAGCCTTTCCAAATGGTATATAAGAAGCAACAAGTATCACATAAACACAAAAATAAAGACCCCAAACCCCACTTACCTATTTTGTATAATGAAAACTATTACTAGGTGAAGAATTTTAAAAGAAACTGAAATACAATTTAAAGTATCTGAGCTATATTCACATAGCTACTTGATTAAGAGTAGCACTCAGAGATAACAAGTAGGCTTGTGTTGTACATGGCCTTTTTAATAAAGTATGAGGAAGGTAACTAACTTTTACAACTTTTCCAGGAAAGCTGGGAAATTAATGGAAACCACCTTAGCCCTAAGATAGTTTCTCCCAAATAGCAGAGTAAATTAACTTCCATAAAAGATCCACATTGCTATTGTTAGCCTACTTCCAGAACTCATGCTTCCTCTTTTAAAGTTAGCTTGCACGTATAAACCACAGTGCAATTTCTATATAGGGCATCTTTCCTCACTATACAACACCATTAAGACCCTCCAGGATGTGTTTTACCAGCCTGTTAATCCAAACCTCACACAGCACACCACCAGCAGCCTCACATATCATACCACACCTTGAGGCATATGTTAATTGACCAATAAAACACACCTGTAGCATATTAATGTTATAATAAAACACTCTACATATTCAGTAAATTTTATATTATCAGTTCTCCATCAATTATTTATTAAGAACTAACATAATAAATAATCTGCTGAGCAAGGTGCAATAATGTGAGGACAAAACAGTACAAAACACATTTTATCACCTTCTCTCTAGAGTTCCAGTCTTTGTAACGTACTGCATATTTATAAGTGCTTCAAGTAAGGTAAGATTGAACTCTTCAGCTCTAAATCTTCATGCTCTATTCACCAAGAGATTGCTTTGTTGAAATTAACAAAAGAGCAGGCTTTCTTATATGTATTTGTTTGCATCAGGATCTCTTAATCCTAATATTAGTAATTCCCTTCTGTATAGAATCGGTAGTTTCATTCTTTGTGAGTACTCGTTAGCTGACTTGGTATTAGCATTAGCTAACAAATATTTCCACTAAAAAGACACTGTAAGCCTCTTCAGGACTAAAATGGACTTTTAAATTTCAGTAGAGAATATTTACAGTATCTCCAAATAAAACTGGCACATAACTAAAATGAGGAAGTTCCATCACCACAAAAAGCAAAACTGAGAGCCAATGTGTATTTCATTGATCTTTCTTGATCCTCTTGACCTACCAGGGGCTCACTCCTTCTCCCATTTGCTTAGACAGGAACAGTCTTGGAACTTGTAAAACATGTACTGAATGAATGACTACCACAACTGTCAGCAATAAAATGCTGAAATGCTTAAACACTAAATATAAGCCTATAATTTGAGTGAGGACTTCGGACATAATGATCTCAACCAGCTTAAGCTGCTAAGTCACCCCAAAAAACAACAATTACAATGACTTACACTTCAACTTTCATAAATCCAAAAGTAAAAAATTCATAAAAAAACCAAGGTGATATTTATAACATTCAACATCCACTCTGTTTGCAAGAACAGAAAGTTGCCAGATTTTCCTTCAGAGTGTCACACTGAAGGTGTTGGTAGGGAAGACTGGTAAAGTAAGGCCATACAAAGCAAGGCCATAAGAAGACATGGTCATAAAGCAGAATAGCTTCTCCTTTGAACTAAGGGAGCACTGAATAGCTTGTGTGGATTCCTGTAATACACATAAGTAAGGGTAAACCAGGAACAACTCCTGACTGTTCAGGATAAGCTCCCAGTCATTTACCACACAAAAGAAACAATGTAATAATCCTAGAGTGCATTAAAATGAGTATTATTAAAAACATTACACTAGAGCACCTCAACTAAATGATCACAACAGAAGAAGATGTAGGAAGGTGTATTTTTTAATTGTACTTCACAGCAGTTACTGTTCAATAAATAACAGGGCAATCATGGTATATTTTTGCTACGAATTAAGACTGTCAATGCATGCATAACTTTGTTTATTTTCACTCTCATTTATTTTGTAATCAATACATTGCTGAAGAGCAGATGTATTTAGAAAATAAGCTTGGATCCATTCTAGGTTTGAATAAATTCATGTATATATACATGTGTATATATATATGTATGCAGAATCTAAATTTTTCTTAGCAGAGGTAAATTTCATACAGCAAGGATCTGTAAAATAAAACAAAACAACAATGAAACCAAAGGTAATTTTCTTAGAAGGGACAAAAAACTGAAGGGATATAAAGCTACTTTCACTAATAATTCTTTTGTTGCATCTCAGACCTTTACCACAAAATGGCTAAAGAGACCAAAAGTCCAGTCTATACTGTATGCAACTCCTATGTTTGAAAGCTAAGAGTATGTTAAAATGTTGATTAGCAATCAGTGCATTCACAACATTTAGGGTTTGGTTTTTTTTTTTTATGGCAGATAAATAGATGATAATCTAAAGAAATCCAAACATATCTACAAAACACAGAATCATCTCCTGTCTAATAAGACTTCTTTTTCAGTGTCTTCATGATGAGATATAATTTTTAAAAATAATTACTCCCGTTTTAATGTTGGGGTTTTTTTTTTTCCTTATGGAACACAATAAGGAGTTTTATTGCTATTCAAACTTTTTCAGCATTTTTCTATTTCTATACCTTTATTACAGCATCTCAATAGCACCTCTCAGTAGCAGCCTCAATTCTGTCTTCATCATGTAAATTGTGCAATTGTACTGTTGCACACCAGCATGGGGGAGATGACTTTTATTTACATGCATTGATATATTTATATATTTTTTTTCGGATCAAATTCCACCAATTTACCTTTTCAGTCATCCCTGACTTACTAAAATACCTTTCAAAACTACCACTTTACATAGATGATTCTGCGCTCAGGACTCCTGCTGGGCGTGAAATAATGCTTTTTGGAAAATGTATTTATGCAAGCACAAGATATGGAATATAATTTTATTTGTTTCTCTCAGATAGTAAATTTAGTCACAAATTTCCATGCAGGTGTGGAGGTATCCCAAGAAAGCAGCGCTGTTGATATGTTTTAAGCCAGTTGCTGCCAGTTTTCAAGTGCTGGCCTATTTAGGTTGAAAATACTTTGCTTATTTGTGTTTCTAATAAATATTATAGTTAAATCCAGATACAGCAACAGTCACACAGAAAACAGATAAAGGCTGGGAACAATCAATAAAACATAACTCCTAAACAATTGCTGATTCTGTTCTCAAAGGGGAAGTTAAAATTCATATTTCTACAGATTGCAGACTTAGATAATTAAAATAGCTGTTTTACAAGAAGCTATAATATACCATATTTTTTTCTCAGTGCTCTTATCCATTGCTGCATTTACAAGATAAATGTTTCATGAAGTTGAAAAGAATTAAAATCAAAACCTACATAAGTTACTAAAATGAAAGAGGAAGAGGAGTCAGCAAATGCATGAGTGTCAGTTTGAAGATGATTCAGTTGCCTCTCATTACAGAACAGTTCTTACATCTATAGCAAATGGAGGATACATGTAAAAGGAAAGAGCTATAGGCAAGCAGAAGTTAAAGGGAAGAAGAGCACAAAATTATCATCGTTATTATTATCAGTTCAGTATGGACTGAACTGAAAGCTCTCAGTAGCTATAAGAGTAGGTGAAAATCATGGTATTATTCATAATGCTGCATGGAAAAAAGAACATACATCTTCTATCACCGTCAATCCACCACACATTGTTCAGGCCGCTAAAGCGTGTCTTAAAATATAGGAATGACTATGTTAAAATATCAAAGAAATAAAAGCTTTGGTTTCCTGGTGGTTATTCAAAATGTATCTTTAGGGTCAAATTTTTAGCCATGATTTACTCATGCTTCAGTTTTGTGTGATGCAAATTACTGTTGTTTAAATTTTACACCTGCAAACATTTGCCTCAGTCATGTAGATCACTTAGACCCAAGAAACCTCACGTGAAGAGAGAGTTACACTCAGCATCACACACACAAGTCAGGCTCAGTCTCGTTATGTGCAACAGACAGGTAATTCTATATGACAGTCAGAATTGTATTATAGCAAGAAGTACTAAACAAACTGTTTCTTCTTGCAAAAAAGAGGTTATAAACCATATTTTCTGCCTAAATACGAACAGTTTGAAGTTGTATATGTAAATTATCCACCCAAATGTCTCCAGGAAGTAGAGATGTTCTAGAAGGCAATGCTTCCTTATGTAGAGGTAAGAAGGAGTAAGATGATCTGTAAAAACTCATAGTTATTTTAATTCGGTGCTGGTGCAAATACTCAAATAAGCATGCAAAACCTTTCACAATGAGAATATCCAGAGTGGTTTTTGAAATGTCAGAAACAAACATTAAATATATGAACAATATTTCAATGTAACGATGCAAAATTGGCAGAGCATTCAAAGAATGCCTCGAGAACAAGGAAACCAAATGTTCTATTTCCATCAAAACAAGACAATAACTCATTTCAAAAGTGTAATTTCAAGGAGACACAACAAATGCTCAAGAAACAATATTATGGGGGTTTTGTACAATATATATTTGCTGCAAAACCTAAAAATTATAATTTCCTCAGTAAAAGATCAAATTACTATTCTCATTCAGAGTAGTAACGAAGAATTTCAATATTACATGTCAAAACAAACCTACTTTGCACATTCAACCTTATTTTATTTCTTGTTTGTTTGAGTTTTTTTCCCTAATATTGAAAATGCACCTATGAAACTTGTCAGTTTTGTATACTGCATACAAAAGTAAAGACTTCAAGACAAACACTGTCCCGCTGGGAGTTATGGCTTTGTGTACTGGGTCTGGCTGGGATGGAGTTAATCTTCTTCATAGCCATCCCTATGGTGCTGTATTTTGGATTCCTGATTAAAACAGTGTTAAAACCGTGCCAGTGTTTTGGCTGTTGCTGAGCAGCACTCGCACAGGTGGAAACCTTCTGTATTGCCCACTCTGCCCCCACAGTGAACAGGCCGGGGTGGGAAGAGGCGGGGAGTGGGGGGCACAGCCAGGAGAGCCGACCCAGGCTGACCAAAAGGATATTCCATGTCATATAATGTCATGCCCAGCGGTAAAGCCGGGGGGCAGTCTTTCCAAAGTAGCTGTTGCTCAGAGACTGGCTGGGCATCGGGCTGCTTGTGGGAGGTGGTGAGCGATTGCCTTTGTACCATTTGGTGGGTTTTTTCCTCTTGCCTTAATTTATTAAACTGTCTTTATCTCAACCCACGAGTTTGTCTTGCTTTTGCTCTTCTGATTTGCCCCCCATCCAGCTGGGGAGGACAGTGAGCCACCAGCTGATGGGTGCTCAGTTGCTGGCCGGGACCAACCCACCATACACTGGTACAAGACTTCTCTTACACGTGTATTTGTGTCAAAGCGTAAAATAATGTATCAAGGGAAAGAACCATTCTAGTAAATACTAACACCTTTAAGTACCTGAAGAGATGGCACAGGGACATTCAGGTCAGTAATCCAGCAAAACAATGTAACACTAAAATAACTAGTAATAGTTAACAATAGTCATAATATTTAAATAATTATTTAAATAATATGATCTAGCAGGTTATGCTAGAGAGGTTTTTGTAAGAAGTAATCCTGGAGAACAGATTATGGCTACTAATTTAATTCTGAAAGTCACTTGAAAGGGAAAAAATATTTCCTTATATCTTCATGATTTGCTATTTTTCTACAACTAATTCAAACTTGAAAAAACTAGTTTTTCATTAATTTTGCAACTTGTGAGTAATGAAGGATTACATGGAAATGGGATCTGTGCAAACCTGAACTGTCTATTTTGTGACACTTCAGTATTTTCTAAAAAAAAAAAGACAACTCTTTCAAGCATGAAATAATTGTAGAAAACTTACCCATTTAAGCATTTATTTTGAACATAATGGTTTTATGGCCAAGAATAGCCATTTTAACTGAAAATAAGTTATGAGATTTGAGTTTCCAGATCCACAATTCTATTAGCCCTATCAAACAGGCGGCAATCACTCTGCAACTAAATTTCTAGGTAAATTATGTATGCTGACTTACATTTTTCATAAAAGTCCTAATTCAAAGCATTTTATGTTGTCCTTCTATTTAAGTGGTTATTTATGGATAATAGTTAAATAATTAACAGTTATATTTAGTAAATAGCTATTCAAATAGCATCTAAACCAGGATCAAAGTAAGGAAAATGAGGAAACAGATCTTTTAAGACAACAACTGCAAAACAATAATTTGTTCATTTTCCTGTTATAAGAAAGATGAAGTACGGAAGTGCAAGACCTGTGCTGTATCTGTCCTTGCAATTTTCCAGTCAGTTTTCTGATCTGTAAAGTCCAGCAAGTGTTACTTATTAACAGACATTTTTTCTCTCTCTCAAATGTAGATCTTACTTTTTTTCTTTCTTTTTTATTACATCTCTGTCATTCTTTTGGAAGTTGCTCGTGTTGGTTGGATCAAATATTTCTTTTACTGGCTATGCTCTCCCCCTCCCTCCTTTTTTTTTTTCTTTAGAATGAGAGATTTTGGTACATTAGCTATAAAAAGCCCAGGACAGATTAGCAAGGAACAAGACAGTGATTTGCTCTGACTTGGCATAAAGTGAAGCATGTCAAATTAAATCCTGCATTAACATGAGAGCAATACATGCCCTCATCACAGATCTAAACAGAGTGGGTCTAGTACTTGTTTTGTTGCCAAATCCTTTTAAAAATGTATTTTAGGAGAGTAAATTGTAATAGGATAAAATGATACAAAGACAACAACATCTAACATAAGAACAATTAAACTGTAGGAAAAAAAACTGTACATGACACAAAGCTATTTGATTTATGACTAATATTTATCTATTATTTTGGTGGGGGCATATAAAGTTATGAATTAATAACTCAATGATTACTTCCACACAGGAAGTAATCCTTCCTATACCAAACAGGTATAGGAAGCTGAAATAGCAATAAACCTTTTTTACATTCTGCCTGAGTCAATATTCCCTTTCTTCAAACATTTACAAAGCATTTCAATGGTAATGAATGTACATGCGCATACAGGACAGAACACAAAAAATAGCCATGAGCAATGCTAAAACTCCTAGGAAAAAATGAACAGCAATATCAGTTCAAATTCATCAGCAAATCTATTCCCACTGAAAACTTTTGAAATATTGATTATTTCTTCTTGTTTGCTTTTTCACATACCCAAAATGGAGCTCCTCTCCCTTGACAACTGACCAAACTTATATGCTGAGTTGCCATACTTTGAAGCTAAAGGGCAGTGCCTCTAGCAAGAATCCTTCAAACAGTAGCAGACCGAATAACTGAGTACCCTGGTGAGCAAGATGACATGGCGTCCACTTTTTTAAAAGCTGTGTATACATACATACATACATACATGTATAAGTACAAAATGCATATATAAATATAAATCAACATTGGGAACAGTGGGTATGAATCCTATCATCTAACTGTAGCTATCTAGAAGTTAAGTATCTGTTCTGAGTTAGTCATGATATTGGTATCCATGGAGAGAGAAAAGCACGTTCTGAAAATAAATGTCTAAGGTAAAATGGATGCCCTACAGGAGGTAGGTATATCTCACATTGTATCATGAGGAAGTCCAGATGACTGAGGTAGATACCTAACCTTGAGACGGGTTAAGAACGTTCAGCTGAAATGAAAGCCAAAGCTGCTACCCCAAATAGCATTTCAAGATTAACATGTATTTTTGGATTAGATTTCCGTTTAATACTCAGCAACTTTATTATTATACAATGAAAAATCAGTTATTTTAGTGTTTGCTGCCAAGTCTACTTTACATCAAGTAACAAATTTTAGAACATGTGTTATCACTATCGGTAAAACTCTGCTGCAATCCTGCTAGTTGTAACATTAGTGCAATACTTCTATGCAGGGCATGGACACAGTAGGAGCTGAGAATGACAAATTAAGTATCATGCTTTAGGAAGCCAAAGGTTGTATTCATATTTGTAGCAAGTATGAAACAGATTAAAAGATAGTACAGTTAAAAATAAGAAGTGCACTGATAACCACTATTCATTTTTCTGGAGATGAAAAACAAATAGGAAGATAACAGCTGAACTATTAAAACAACCAAATAAGTCTGTGTGAAAAAAAAATAGAAAATTGAGCGCAGGTGAAGTGATTATGGTACAGTCATAATTCTGACTTCCTCATCACCTGAACCCTGAGGATGTCACATGTACGAGAGTTCAGTCAGCCAGGCACAGAGTTGTTGAAGTTCTGGTCCCCAAGAAGTAAGGAGGCAGAGCAGAGGACAGGCAGCACTTTGCCCTACAAAAGCACAGCTCTCAGAGTGCAGCAAACTATTCATCCATGGCAATGGAACAAACAAAAATGATGACCTTCAAAGGCACCTCTGGCCTGAATCAAACCACAAGTGCAACAAACCACACAAAATTACAGAGAAAATAATCAGGTTTTAGGATGTCTCCACAAATGTGCGAATTGCCAGAAGACTGCTACGTTGCAGTTTTTTTGGTGGCTCCATGAAGTTATATCTACATTTACAGCTCACAGTCCATTGCTTGATATTTTTTCCTGGCTCAAAAATGTTACGTCAAGTAAACATTGCTATGAATTACATTCTGTTCCAGTCTCAAAGTTTCAAAAAATCTTATTAAATAATATTCCCATTCACTTCCCTTGACTGGACGCTATAGCAGTCTACCAAACACATATGCGGTCCTGTGTAAGAAGATAGGACTTCTGTTCATGATTGGACTGTCTGTTCTTGCCATCAAGATTCGGAATAAAATTTCAACTTTCCTCTATTAAGGTCTAGGGGAGAAAATAAGTATAAGTAATTTCAGTATTGACAATACTAAAACAGTATGACAGAGTACATAAGGTGCATTTCCCTGTGCTGGTGCAGTGACTCACTATTTCAGAAAAGGAATGCGATAAACAGGCTGTGGAACAATTACCTTACTGCCTCGTGAGAAAGAACCCAGAATTGTAAGAATCAGACACACTCTAATCTTATTTATATTTCCTTCATGTGAGCAAATAGAAAGAGTGGGATTTTCTCACTGCATTCATGTATTGGTGAAAACCATAATTAAGACAGATTTTGAGGACTTCGACTTAGCTTCTCTCCACCAGCACAACCAGCTATAATTGAGCATGCCCTTAAACCTAAGACAACTTCTTCAGAGTTCTGCGAACAAAACAGCTCCTGCCTAACAGCAAGAACCTACGTTCCCAGCTCAGTGAGCTGTCAGTAAGAAATGTAGGTTATTAGATGCCTCTGTTATTACAGATTATGCAAGCGGCACAGAAAATGACACCTAATTCACATTGCTCCTCAACTCTGATATGCCCCTCCACACAGTTCTTGTGAGCACGTACAGATAAAAATTCAACTGTCTTGGAAGACAAAAACAAGGATTCTGTGTGACCAGTATTAATAAAACCTAAGCAAATGGTGAGACAAGAAACCTATTTTACAAGACTTCAATATGTTTCTTTAATATGATATCTCATTTTAAAAATAACATTCATAGTATTCTGAATCAGATTGCTGCAGTGTATGTAAATTTAAGCCTTCTAAAAGCAAAAAACTAGAAAAGCCATTTTTTCCTGTGTGCCCTGCTCTTTGCGATGTAGAAGCACTTACTGAGTGAAAAAAAAAATAATAAAATTTCTTCTTTGTATTCCCTTGTAGTGAGATATCGAGAATGTCCTAGAGTCCTCAGCACGGTACACAGATGGGAACAATCCAGAGCTGATTGAAATAAGTAGGAAGATCCCTATGGATATATGCAAACCATTCTTCCACCACTTTTTTCCAAAAAAATCATATTGTTGAATCTTTACAACCTTTATGTAATACTACTACTACAAAAACCTGCTATGTTATTTGCTGTTGTTTTGATGGCAAAATAAAATTCGTACTTCATTTTTCAGAAATAATACGTTAGGCAGTCATGATCAAACATGACATTATAGAATAGGAGAGATAGATAAATATTTGTTTTTTAAAGAGTCTCTTGCAGTGTCCTGTAACAGTGACATTTCATTTTGGTATAGCTAGTTTCATGACAGCTCCACAATATTTTATTTTCTAGTAATTATCTGAAGAATATTTTTGATACATGCATTTAGTTCACATACTATGTAATCAATGAATCATTTGTTGCCATGATGTATCTTATAAAGTAGAAAGGCTCAGGGTTTAGAAGCTGCCCTCTACAGAAATGCACACATACACAAACATATAATATTAATTAAACTGAGATTGTATTGTGGAAACTCACAAAACTTTTTCTCAAAGACAACTACTTTCAAGCAGAAAGAGATTAATAATTTGATTTTTCACAATAACTTAAAGCCTATTGAACCTTGCAAAGCTGACTACGGTTTGAGGATGCTCACTGCCAATATATTGCAAAATACAATCTTGTATTTGTAGAAAAAAGTGAAGGGAAAGAAGAAAAAAGAGAAGAAAGTAGGTAAGGTTGACTGCCCTTGTAAACTTAGTCATAAGATTTCATAAAAGTACATTGCTACAAAAGAAAAAACAAGAATTGCTGAGCCTGCTGCTCAGTGTCTTTTTCCCAAGTTATTTTTCTGCAGCAACATTCTTAGGAAACCACTTCAAAACTTTATATACTACTTTAAAAAAGAGGCAAAAAACAATGCAAAAAACACCTGGAACACTTACTAACCTTTGTCTGCGTTGGTTTATGCATAATTAACACATGGGATCCATTGCTGTGGATTTTTAAAAGTGAGCATTTACAATGAGGGACAGATGTAATGCTGAAGGTTAAAAAGAGCTATCCCAGGAAAACTTTCTCTGGGGACTTCTCAATTAAAACCCAGAACTCCTGCTGATCATTCTGACACAAGAACTTCCACTCAGATTTATCAGGCAGCATATAAACCTGCATGTAATTTCCCAAGTTACAAGCTAAATTCAGGTGTGGGAGAGGAGAGAGGAAGGGAAACTTTCTCTTCAGACATTCTACATGATACATAACTTCAGCATTTCCTTCATCTTAACCTGAAACAGCTGAGGTTGATTATGATAAAATGCACAGAATGTTCTACAGAATTAATAACTTCTGTTTTCTAAAAAAGAGGGGTTTTATGGGATTATGATTCCTGGATGTAAATATTTATCAAAAAAAGGAGCAGATGCTGCTACCAAAGAAGAATCATTTGCCAGTTTCACATGACATCAGTAAGACCAATTCTAAATATATGCCAAAAGTAAACAATGCTCATACATTAAAAACTGATACCACAGTAATATATTGTGAACATGTAAAAGATGGTAAAGTATGAGGGAAAGGTTCAATCCTGGCCTTTCCTACATACCCTCATAAAAGAATAAAAAAGCAGAAGTAATCAACAGACTCCATCGTATGAGTATAGTGGTGGCTGGCGCACACCCAGGTAGGAAGTAGAGGGACTGCTCTTTTTCCTCAACTTCTGCCCGGAGTGGGAGAGTGGGATGTAGAGCAGAGTAAGAGAGGAAGAACGGCAGCTAGGTCAAGTCCTGTTCCTTTGCCTCTCTACGCCAGCCAGCGCGTTAGCCTGCTTGACAGTTTGACACAACTGGGAATGTTTCCGTGATAGAAGGAGCAAGTAGACATAAAGCATCATAGAGGATAAAAATCTAATGGAAAAGGAAATAAGTAACTCAATATGCCTGGGGCAAATTACTGAATTAACATACATATATGAAGAAGTCAAATAATGAAGAACAGTGTTTGCGGTTATTATTGGAACCTTTCAACTTATTATAAATATGGTTATGCCTTATTAAATTTGAAAACACACTTAAAAGAAAAAGATGTAAAAACTGTAGTTATTAAACATAATAAATTATTTTAGATGCCCGAAAATCTGTAGCATTGATACAAAATTATGGTATCAGAAATTTTTGAGCAATGATTTGCTAAGAGAAGTTGAAGAGTTAATATGGTAATAACCAGGAAACACTGAAAAGGGCATAATGTATACAACAAAAATGAATGAGAAACCTATATTTGTGGGAAGAAACAAAAAAATGAGAAAACTGAAAGGAATATTGGAGAAATATATTGTGGAAAGAGAATAAACTGAAAGAGAATTTTACTTTTTCCAAGTTGAATATAATTCTTTCTCTGAAAGAACAATATTATAACAATGATATAGCTAGTTAGAGATCATCACCTTTATGCAGCTAGGCTTTACCCAATATTAACTTGAAGAGTACACTCATTATAATAAAAATCCAGCAAAATTCTAAAATCTGTTCTTCAGCCTCAGTGACAACAGTGACTTTCTAAACAAAGATACTTTGTTACAGCTTATATATAAGCATTAAGAGTAAACACACAATTAACTTGCATGTTTAGTCACCCAGAAAAAGGTTTAAATCTTTTTTACTTCACCTACACATATGAAAAAAGGAGACTAAAACAGTAAACCCAATAAAAATAATTTCAAATGAAAGAGGAACTTATTAATTAAATTATTGCAATTATTATTAATTATTTGTTATTAGTAACAGACGCAATGAACTGGCAACAGATGGTGTGATATGGTGAAAAAGAGATTAATTTCATACATTCACTTTTGGCAGTCCTTCTGCCCGACCAGACCATCTGTGACACATTAGAAACATTAGAAGCTGTACCATACATATTGCAAAGATGATATAAATTATTTGACTGTTTGCTTTTCCAGTCCAAAATCCATTCATTCTTCATGATCACAAAATTTTAAACAAAGTAGTTTTTATCATATACATTCTGACCCATGCTCCACTGCTGTTTCCGTAGCATACTGCAGAGATTCTGCAGGATTTCATCTAAATGATTTTGCAAACAGCAGCTAAAGTTCTTACTCACAGCGTATTCTCCACTGGTAACAACAGGAGTTTAAATTTGCACTTTGGGAATCATCCTTACTTTACTTCACAATGAATTTTCTAGTGAAAATTTCTAAGCTATTTACAGAAAACTGACAGGGAGATTAATGCCATCCTCCCCAATGGCTCTTACAATTTTGTTTCATGACAGCGTTTAATATTTGGACATTTGTTTTTGTTTTTCCTTCTGCTTTGGAATTTTTCTATCATATTTGTATAATAGATTTTGTAAAAACGGCTATTTCATCCAGCCAATACATCTCCATAACACACTTCAACTTTGCTACAAATATGGATATATACACACATGACGAAATTTTGCTTACCTTTACTTAATATATTTTTAATGTTAGAAATTTAAGTTTAATGGACACACACACCTGTATAATAAGAATTGGAATACAGATATATGATCAGAAATATAAGAGATTTCCATGTTCAGATTTATTGATATATTGTGATCATTTTAGGTGAAATTTTAATTGACTGGGGAAAAGGCTGAATATATCTGTTTCCAGTTAAATAGTCTGCTTTTTTTAGTGCAAGTCTGTATTTTAAATTGTCCTAGATACTTTGTCCTAGATTATACATCCAAATCCATCTGCTATGGGCATCAGAAGACTTAAAATAGCAACTTCTAAGGAATGAGGAGCTGGATTTCAGTGACCCAAACTGTGAGTCACAAATACATACTACATATGGATGTTCTTCTGCCCTTCATCACTGTTCTTTGCGTTCAGGAGGAAAAGAATGAATGGGCTAACTGAGCAACATATACAATCATTTTGTGACTATGGAATTCACTACTGCATTTATCACATGATTTTTAGAGATATTTTTACAGAAGTAAAAAGATATCATACAAACAACATTGCTAACTACTCTGACTTAGTCTTTCTAACTAAATTTCATCTAACAGATGAAATAAGCCTTATGCTACTTTTTACACCTTGTTCCTCGGGTCTCTTCTCTTTACACCATGTTTTTCTTCTATGTTTTTCTACTCCTCCCTCTACTCAGTCTAATTTTAATGGCTTAGCAAGCCAGCTCTCACAAGACCTCTGTGAAATCCTTAGCAAAAAGGCAATATAGACTATTATTTTAAAGAAGTTTGTTCTGCAACAAATTTTCCAGATCTCTGTAAGCCTGAAAAGACAGTGTGTTCCACCTATCTACTAACTGCAGCGGTGCACGTAGCAAGTGGATTCAATACCTGAAACAGAAACTACTTCCACCTGTTTTGTTCTTTTCCCTCTTGCTTCGAGTATGTTTAGCTTGGCAGTAAAAGGCTTCAAATTAAACAAAGAAACTCCAGTCTTTCTCCTATTTTTCCATTAGAAGAGCAAATTCTACCACCATCCCTACTGTCAAAATGGGACAAAGGAAGAGAATAATGAGTGTTTTGTAATTATTCCATACAAAAGCTTGCCTTAGATGAAGAAAGAGAGACGCTATTAAAGTACAGATTTTAATGCAACAGTCCTAATGTTTTAGCAGTTTGGGGTTTATGTATTGTATTGGGTTTGCGTGGAAAGGTTTTTGTAGCAGGTGGTTACAAGGGTGGCTTCTGTGAGAAGCTGCTAGAAGCTTCCCCCATGTCCAACACAGCCAGTGCCAGCCAGCTCCAAGATGGACCCACTGCTGGCCAAGGCTGAGCCAATCAGCGATGGTGATAGCGCCTCCATGAGAACATATTTAAGAAGGGGAAAAAAGTTATTACAAAAAGAGCAGGGGACAGAGGAGTGAGAATATGTGAGAGAAACAACTCTGCAGATGCCCAGGTCAGTGAAGAAGGAAGGGAAGGACATACTCCAGGCGCTAGAGCAGAGATTCCCCTGCAGCCCATGGTCAAGACCATGGTGAGGCAGGCTGTTCCCATGAAGCCCATGGAGGTCCACAGTGGAGAAGATATCCACCTGCAGGCCATGGAGGACCCCACGCTGGAGCTGGCGAATGCCTGAAGGAGGCTGTCACCCTGTGGAGAACCCGCACTGGAGCAGGCTCCTGGCAGGACCTGCGGCTCCATGGACAGAGAAGTCCATGATGGAGCAGGTTTGCTGGCAGGACTTGTGACCCCACGGGGGGCCTCTGCTGGAGCAGTCTGTTCCTGAATGACTGTACCCCATGGAAAGGATCCACGCTGGAGCAGTTCATGAAGAACTGCAGCCCCTGGGAAGGACTTACATTGGAGAAATTCATGGAGGACTGTCTCCCATGGGAGGGACCCCTCGCTGGAGCAGGCGAAGAGTGTGAGGAATCCTGCCCCTGAGGGAGAAGGAGCAGCAGAGACAGTGTGTGATGAACTGACCGCGACCCCCACTCCCTGTCCCCCTGCGCTGCTCTGGGGGAGGAGGTAGAGAAATCAGGAGGGAAGTTGAGCCTGGGAAGAAGGGAGAGGTTATGGAAAGGTGTTTTAAGATTTAGTTTTTATTTCTCATTACCCTACTCAGATTGGATTGGTAATAAATTCAATTCATTTTCCCCAAGTTGAGCCCAGTTTGCCCGTGATGGTAATTGCTGAGTGATCTCCCTGTCCTTACCTCAACCCATGAGCCTTTCATTATATTTTCTCTCCTCTGTCCAGCTGAGGAGGGCAGTGATAGACCTGCTTTCGTGGGCACCTGGTGTCCAGCCAGGGTCAACGCACCACATGTATCTTTAATAAAATATTAAAATATTTAATTATTTGTTGCCATGAAATTATGCTAGTTAAAATAATTGATTAATTGCTTAATATAGTATCACAATATCTAGTTTTGTCTATTTTATTAGAATTGACAGATTTATCACAAAATTTTTTATTTGTTCTGACTTTGTGAGTGTACCTGCTCAGTTTATAAGACAGCACATATAACTCTAATGGTATATTTATCTGTTTTCTTATTATTTTTATTGTTAAGGAATATTGTTAAGGAGATCCAAAAAAAACAGTTGGAAGAAACAAAGATTTTAATTTTGTCCTTACTACTTCTTGCTACTAATTAAGAAGCCAACATAAAAATGAAAGAATTTACCAAGGCATTAATTCAAAACATAGTGAACAGCGACTTCCACATTTAAAACAGATGAATGCCTAAGTTAAACATAGGGGATAGATCAAGCTCTTTTCAACTCACATATCAGTTCTCAGGTAAACTCTGCCTGTCCCTTCCAGAAGGAAGTCCCCAAAAGCACTGATTATGAGAAGAAGACTGCTTTAGAAGTTCATCAGATCTGACTAGGTGAAACAGACCCTTCGCCACCAGAAGATATAATCAAAATAGCTGTAAGAATCGCAGAAAATGTTACCTACTCTGCTCTTAGCTCTATGTCAGGTGTTCAGACCCTGGGCAGAAACTCACTATAAATACTTGTAAAATACTTATAAAATCAAATAATTTCTTTGAGTCTGCGGTTTCTTCACAATTACATGTATTTTCACCAAAAAAAGTTTCCCCCAATTCAATTCAATGACAATGATGCATCATACATGACTTGAACAATTGTGTGACCTTATGGAGAATAAACTGCAAATCATAATAGAAAATGCCCCTTTATTGCCAACATGTATGCAATTGACATCTCAAGCTAGAATAACTGAGAAAACAGAAACCATGAAGAATTTGCAGTGATGTATGAACAGTCTGCACTCCTTTAAAGAAGATTCATTTTTTTATGAAGTTTAAAAGTTCCGTACAAAGACAGGATTAAAGCATTTCCTAGTACTTCCTAACTCTCAGAAATATGACCTATCTTCTCTTTTTCACAATTTAAAGTATGTTATTGTATTGCAGAAGATTGAGAATGATACTACATAACTATTACTGTACTCAGAATATTATATATGAGCATTTAGCATTCTTTGTACAATTCAGCACTCTGATCCTCCTTTTCTTTTCAGATTATTTCCCAGAAAAAGGCATTTTTCCTGAATTTCCTACTTTGACAGCCACAGATATTTATGGTACATATAAGCAACTACATACTGAAGTTCAATATGAGAGCATGAAAGTGAAGTATTTCCCCCCTACTTTATTTAAGATAAACAAAATAAAATATCATACAATGAAATCTTAGGGCTAACCCAAATTTTTCTTTTGATCTAAACCAAAAAAATACAGTATATGCTTTTGTTCTTTTTTGTTAACTTTTAAAACAAAAATACTATTTTGCAGGTTAAAAAGTTAATTGCAAAACACTTTGAAATGAAACAGTTTAGCAGTACCAAACTACAACCATCATTATTTCACAGTATGTTTTCAATTTCCTTCTTCCTTCATTTTTGACTGAAACCATGTTTTGAATTCACTTTGAACTCACAGATTCTTTTGATTCCCTTGAAACTTCCTTTTGTTTGCAAATGACTACTCAAGCAAAATATATGCCCCAACTATAAAGTGTGTACACTTACAGACTGCATTTCTCACAAAGCAATTAACTCTTTGTTCAGGAAAGCATAATGGCTTTCAGCTATTTCTGTATAGCCACCTTCTTTTTAACTACTCATCTCAAGAGCCTAGTAATTCCTGAAAGACAAAATTACATCATCTATCAGCTATTTCCACCTCCTCCTCCTTCCACTCTTCCTCCATGTATTCTTTTCATGCTTTAAAACATCTCTGATTCACACAGTAATGTCTCCTTGACCTTGACACTATACATTATCTTGCCATCTCTCGCCTTGTTTTCTCAATATCTTTTCTTGGGTCATCTCATCTCTGCTTTCTATGCCATGGAATGCCAGGATATACAAATGCTAACAGGATTTGAACCCATGAATCAAAAAAGAGAGTGCCTTACCATCCTTTTTTGTGAAGCGAGAACATTTGTTATCTCTCATTATGACCAAGGGTTGACCAGTTCGGCACCAGAATTATGTAAGATGGTTAGATGGTTGTCCTTTAATGACTGAGAAAAGATGGAGTATGTAACAAGTGTGTCAGGGATGGGCTCAAAGCATTCAGGACTCCAGAGTTCCTGGAAACAGCCAAAGCAAAGCCGAACAGCGTAACTTAATTCCAAGATGTGTACATATTTCACAAATAGCCATGATGATGATTTGCCTTCCCAGAGTCAAGAAGAAATAAGTCACATTAGTTGTAGCTTCTTGGTTGCTAGTTCCAGCCCAAATACTTCAGCTAGTGTGAACCAGCAATATTTCAGTAACATAAAAATAGTTCAGAAACAGCTAGAGATTTGCTCATTTTTCCAATAAGCTTAATTTCCGAAGTCCTAATTTCTAAGTGGCTGAAAGACTGCCATGCAAGCAACAAGCACTTAAATTAATTCTTAGAATCAAAGAAATGAATAAATATGCAGCAACAAAAAATTTCTACTCAGTCAAAATCTGATAAGAGATTACAGATTAAGATGTGAAGTTTGAGAGCCCTTCTTTTTACTTTCCCATCCTAACTGGTTCTCTCCACAGCCCAACATGGGCAGACCATATCTATATCCCTGTCTTACCTGACCATTGCCCTTTAATGTTCCTGGTACACTGGAAATAAGTGGATGATTTTCTCATGGTGCTTTCTTATTTCCTGTGATAACATGACTGTTTGTATATAACCCAAAATGTCTGTTATCTAAGTAATTCTAGAGCTGCAGGAAAATCCTACCTGTTTGTACAACTTTCTTCTCATTTCCAAATATGTTGAGTTACTAAAAAAGGCATGAATTTGGCCACTTAGCTACTAATAGCCACTGTGTCAACTAGCCACAAAATAATCTTTTGGTGATTTATCAGTTTACTCCCTATATAAAAACTTACTTTCATTATCATATGAAGTTTCTGTTCCCTACTGATCCTACAGCCATCAAGGAAACTGAGTCTAACCTAAATGAGTAATTGAATTTGACACTGCTGTCATAATCCATTATAGTGACATTAGTATTTTAGGCAAGATACACTTGTTAGGATAGTGTGTGACCTGACCAGACTTCTCTTCTCTACAAAGATAAGCTAAATTTTGCCCATATAGATGATGTGAACCTGTGTAGGGTTTTTTCATGTTCCATCATAAGGCACCGAAGTATTTTGGTTCCTATATTGTAATTACTATTCTTTCACAGATTAATATGGAATTCATAGTTCAGAAACATGTGACAGCAAAAATAACCACCAATCATTATTCTTTTTACAATGAAGGAAAACAGTTTAATATTAGAGATACTAGCTCGTGCTGTAGGATGTTATTCTCAAGGCAAGGCTGATAATTTTGGAGCACCATTCTACTTTGAAAAGTATCTTTAGTGTCTTATTGTAATAGAGATAAAAAGGCAGAGATAGCTCACCATCTCCCATGGACCTTTCCTTCCCTCCCTTCTCCTCCATGCAAGTTTAGTACTGGGCTCATTGCTTAAGGTGACACAAAATGATATGTATGCTAGAGGGAGAACAGTGACTGGGGTCTCAGTCAGAGCTTTCTATAAACCATTGTCCTTGGTGGACAGGGAATTTGCAGGGCATTTAGTCACTGTGCACTGTGCAGGCTATCTAGCTGATTAATGATTTGGTTTTTGAGATGTTAGGTAGGTCTTTCATGAAGAAAATCTATTCAGTAAACTCTAACATCCCCCTTGCAGAAATTGTCATGTTTTCCTCTCATTCTTAGCAGAAAGATCATTGCCATACATTCTGCATGCAATTCTTCCCATATGCTATTATACACCCTCTGTCTCATTTCAAATTCCACACTTTCTTTCAATTATTTAACACTCTAATTTCTACTCTAATTGTTAGAGCACAGAACTGGTTAGGCACATGGATATTCACTTATCTTAAATCTAAAAAATAAAAGTTCCAAAGACACGTATGGATTTTATTCCTATGGTTCTTCCATCTTTCATATAGCTTCTAAAAAAACCTTAGAGCAATCATTAGAGAAATTACTATGAAAAAGGATTGCTAATTCAAGGAAATCAAAATAATTTCAAAAGAAAGACGTACCCCAAGCGGTTTATTGTATTTTGAGTGTAGAGCTCATTATTGGCCCTGTTGTACAACCCAGTTCTACAGTGATTTGAGTGTACTGTAGGAAAGAAAATCAGGAATTCTGTTTCTGTCTCTAGCGCTGACTGTCTGCATGGTCCTGTACAAGGAGCATAACCTCTTTGAAACATGAAAGCAAAACTGTGTATTATCTACACCTGAAAAGAAACATTGGCTTAGTAGGAACTTTGCTGTTTGTCTAAGCATTTAAGAGAGAGAGAGGCAACTCGCAGATTTTATTCCTTTCCTCATATATGCCGTTCTCCCTCATCAAACCCTTCACAAAATTGGAACTCTTTGTCTTCTACTACAAAAGTCTCCTACTGGGAAGCTACTTTTTCTAAATGTGTTCAAAATAGATCATTAGCAAGTTTGCCAAAGGAAAACCTGTGTTAAGCTTTAAGATTTCATTCTCCAAGAAAACACATTTTACTCTCTCATTCTCAACCAGCATAAGAGACTTTTTTTTTCTTTTCTTTTCTTTTCTTTTTTTTTTTTTTCCCAAAAGGCTAGCACAGGCAAGATCACAGAACAAACTTGTTCATATCCTGAACTCAGACTAGAGACATTCTCCACTGACTGCTAGCATAAAGAAACAATAATTTTTTTTTTTTTTTTTTTTAATGTTGGCAGAATAGAGCATCCCTCATGCAGAAGACCTGAGCCACGGACTCAACAACATTTTAACATCCATCTTATTTAATGCTGTATACCTGGCAGAGTCATTATTTTTGTAATAATCCTCAATCCCAAACACATCTAATAAGGCTTTTCATGTAAAGGTCATAATTCTCTCTCTGCCTCTGTTTATTTATAGATGTGTTTAGTGATGACAAGAGAGCTATTAACCTAGTTGTTTAAATTAATTCAATTAAATTATTAATTGAAATAACACATAGTAGGTAGGATATAATAATTTGATTTTGTTGGGTTTTTAAATATTTTTTTCCTTCTTTTCATATGCCTTTAAACTATAAACATAAAGTACTTGGAACTATCAGAAATAGTTAAGGAAATTAAAATTATCAGGAATATTTAAAAAATTGTAACAGTGTGTGTTGTAGCATTTTTCCTTTTTAGACTGAAACTGGTTTTCCATGACAAAAAAGAGAGATTGCCAAGTATAATTATTCTAAGATTCTCCTGTTTTCAAACTACAAGAAAATCAACAAGCCAGAACATATGCATTAGAGACGTTGTTCTTGTCCTGTGTCCTCCTTGTACCCCTACTCTGACTGAGCCCTTTTTGCTTTTTTCATTTGGTTTTAATCTACAGTTCGAGAACTTTGGGGCAAGGACTAGGTAGTTTTTGGCTCCTTGCAGATCTTTAAAATAGAAATATTAGATTTGAATAATAACTAGATTTTAAATTGGCAATTCATAGATCTTCAAAGTCATTCATGATGAGGTGTTCATTCTAAGGAACAGGACAGAAAACGTATGAAAAAGTATACAGTCTGTTTGTTATACCTTCTTGTTCTTGTACTGCATGAGTCCCTGTAGGTTAAATACATTTTACATAAGGTCTTCTATTGCCATCTCTATAGCCATGTCTTTCTGTGTTACTTAGATGTTTGCTGTTATATGTGTAATGATACTTAATAAATTCTAAGAGTTTTGAAAAATGTCCTACTTCTTCTATCAGACCACCTTAAGAACTGAAAATATCACTGCACAAAAGAAATGCAGCACTTTCCTCATCTGTTTCAGGAAAATAATCATAATTCAGAGCTAGAATGTGCCATTCCTTCAAGTGGGATAGCAGTTTCCTGGAGATAAGTCTTACACAGACCACACCACAACATACCTGAAACAGGCCATAATAACTGCAGGGGTTTGAACATTCTAAATTAGGTAGTTTACAACACCAGCAAAATGGCAAAAAATGAATATTGACAAACAAATATAAACTGGAAAGCATGCTCCATTAACATTTCTTAGCTGTTTGATAGAAATGACCAGGGGCACATTTCGTAGAATAATAAATCTTTACATCTTTAGGGACCTTTCCCCCTCTTTCCTATTTAGCACAAATGGACTTATCCCCTTGGTACTTAAAAGGACTATTGTTCATAGAACAAAAAACCTGCTTGCATATTTCATGCTGCTGCTGTTTTGTTGTTTTTTTTTTTTAAAAAAAAGGGGGCATCTTATCTAAAAGCATTCATAAATCAACCTATGATGTGCAAAAAATTTCCCCTTTTCTTTCATTTCTGACTTTGGTGACATGAAGTTTAAAGGCTAGGGCTATTTTGGTGAAGTTAGGGTGAAAGTTATCCTAATCTTCTTTAAAGCACAAAAGAAATGAATTTGCTATCAGTTTTTGAGTCGTATACAGACATTATTTGATTCACACATGTTAGGTAGTCTTTCCTTGTGATGGATGGATTCAAGCCCTAAACTCTCTATTATTCTGAGATGTCCCTTGGTGTTGTGCAGCAGGCTGCGCTTACAGCATCTATTACCAGAACATGCCTTAAACAAAATACATCTGTCAAAAGAAAAAGTCCTTAAAATATTTCTCCCTTCTTAAATATCTGTTTTTCATAAAACAGGCCAACTTCGTATTTCGAAGAGTATATGTACATTGCTTTGTAACCCTGTGTCTTCAGATCTTACAATTATCCACAAGTGGCAGTTAAGTTATATGATAACTTTAAAAATATTCTAATTTTCTAACCCTTTCTTCCAATGAAGCAACAAGACAGCAACACAGAGGCTAAAGACTATGGACGAAGTTTTCTGTTGCGCCTTTGCCAATTGTGGTCTGCGAAGACATTGACTGGTGAAGTATTTACCTCCTCAGTTAATCCTGGTTCTGTTGGGAATTTGCGTAGGAGTTGCATGATCTGGCAGTTATATAATCTGGCAGCTACATTACAAGTAAATAAGATGCTAAACCCAGTGCAGAATAAGAAAAAGGCTTTCACTACCAAGTATAAAGATCATCAGCACTGATTTAGAGGAGGAATCAGCAGTGGTTTGAAAGCCCCAGAGTAAATCAAGAGAAGACTCAAAAGTAAGCTATCCTTAATGGTTTCTTTTATTTCACCATGACTCACCTGCTTCTCTCTGTATCTGACAACTTTGATTTCTTGCTTATTTTTATACCTATAAAAACATTTTTCATTTTGCATCTATTTTTGTCTGTCAAATGTCAAACCCCAAATTAGTGTCTTTCTTCAGTCATCTCCATCACAGAAGCTCACCTCCTAGATACGCAGCAGAGGAGGGGAAACAACATATTGTGTGACAACCTGGCATCTACCACTGCTCTGTTCAAAAGACCCTTTTCAAGCTTGCTATCTTGCCAGGTGACTGCTCACAAAGATATAAAAATGCAGAGTGAAGTATTATATGAATATTAAAGGGACATAAGCTTTACCTGGCTAATATCATTATTTATTAAACTGGTGACTTTGGCAGACAAATGGATGTCAGGGTTCATGGACTGTTAGACCGATTTGAATGATCCTCAGAGACTAACAGGATCAAACAAAGTTCAAATTGCGCTGAGAAAAGTAATGTCCAAGCATTCAGATGTGCTCTTTGTGCCTGGGAGGACATCATGAAGAACTTTACGTAAGGCTTATGAACAGGGTAGCTCCCAAGAGCAGTTTTCCTTTGTCTACATAAGTCCTCCTCACAGACAGAGGAAATGGGATATATTATACAAGCCAGAAAAAGTGCCAGTAACAGGGATTTCGATTAAGATCTGACTCAACCATAGAAAAGCATGTGAAAGTCTATGCTAGACTTAAGCAAGAAGGAAAAATAAGTTTCTGGCTTTTCAGATCACAGTCCTCAAAGTTACAGTCAAGTCTTTCCCATGTTTTTGCCCATCTGTCTAATCGGCTATAAGCCTAGACAGCACTGGAATGGAGTCAGTGTCATTATCCCCTTGCTGTAATTGGCATGGCAGGATGGAGCAGCATGTACAGCCTTCTCCTGGTGTGAGAGAAAGAGTGAAGAGAAACCAAAGCAAGCGAGCCAGATGTCACAGAGACCCTAAGAAGTGTGCTGGGATCCAGAGGATGAGTGAACAAGCTGTCTGCTTTTACTACAGAGAAGCTCTGTTTCTTCCCATCCTCCATTTCCTTTGTTTTTTTTCCAATGCATACGACTGTCAGTGGTGGTTTTGCACCTCTGACCAAAGGTGCTGTATTTCAGTAACTATGAGTATGAAACACTCCACTTTTGATGAGCCTTCCTCTTTTCATGTGCTAGACATTGATGTTACCAGGAGACTGTGAGTAACAAGATTGTTTAAATAGCAATATAGGAGCATGAAAGAAAGAAAAGGACTTAACAAAAAATGAACAACCATTTTATTTTGGCAGTTTCTTAGTCTCTTTGGAAACCTTTCTTTGGTTTATCTCTCTAAGAAGGCCAGATCTCACGACAGCTGTGACTGGAAACTATTCATACTTGGCCTTTAGACCAAAGAAACTGGTCCAAGAAGCAAGAAGAAGGAGAATAATTTAATTTTGTGGGGTGTGGTGTAATACAACCCTGATCTATGCTAGAACTTTAAATGTTGAATGCCCCTAGTTGAATCAAATCATTGCATAAATTGGATAAATCTCAGGACTGCAGTATGCCTTGATCTGTAACAATCTTCTAGGTCAATTCAGAACTCTATCAGACCTACTGTGCCTGTTTTTACCCTCCTCCCGCTCCTTGATGCTGACTATGCATTTCAGATTTTGTCTGGCAGCCTAGCCAGCACTAAGAGGTAAAACTTCACTACAGTAGTACTAAACTGACTGTAAAAAAAAACAAAAAACAAACAAA
>VYXH01001642.1:245189-306086 GCA_013397275.1 Burhinus bistriatus | reverse complement strand
AAAAAAAAAACAAAACCAAACCAACAAAAAGCTAAACAAAACAAAAAGAAAAATTGTAATGTAATTTCCTTATTAGTTTTATATCAAACAGTGCTTTTGGTTTCATCCTTTTTCAGATTTCAGTTCTAGTATGTAACATCCAGAGTTTGTTTCAGACCTCAGCAGAAGTGTAACATCCATAAGTGTTTAAGCAATTCCAGAGTCCTCAGATCAGAATGTACAGTGTTACCATACATGTTTCTCCAGAACCAAAGGTGAAAGAGAATTAAATAGATTCCAGATGGAGTGGACTTTAGCTAAAGAGGAAAAGTCAGAAGCTTAACCATATGATAGACCTAGAGGCAACTCCAAAGCTGCCAGGAGCTGCCTTTGGAGTCTGCCAAGGAGACAGATGCTCATGCCAACAGTGCATAGATTGGCATCATTTATATCGCATCAGGCCTCATGCTGTCACGATGCCATGGTGCAAAGTACTAAGTCAGATGGTTAATATTTAGAAAAGAGCAATCACACCGCATATATTTAGATTATATATCCAGTAACAGTTTTTATATTATATTTACTCTTTTGGTTCTTGACTTTTAAGACATGCAATCATGCCTTATCTTACTGTATTCATTTAACTCTCAATGAAAACTTCACAAGTGCATCAGAGCATAAACTAAACCTTTCATTTTCATACCAGTGCAAAACCTTGCCGTAAGTAGTGATCAAATATTTGATATTAACACAGAAACTAGATCTTCCACTTATAAAGGAATTCCCTACAAGATCCAGGGAATGTTTTTGGGGTTTTTTCCTCCTTATATTCACTTTACAAAACCTGAATATAAAGTGTAAAGTTGCAAAGATATGAACACAAAATACACATCTAAAAACTGTTTTTCTTTTAGTGGATTCACACATTGTTCCTAACTTCATGCTCTAACACTTGAAACATCTTTCTGTCTGAAAGTAAATTATGCTCTGTATGGAGCATCAAGTCTAACCTTAGGCATCTAGCAGCATAGAACTGTACAGATGTATTACAGCAAATATCCATATTACACGCTGTTTCATGGCATTTGAACAAGTGCAAACTCTTGCATGCATTTTTGGACACAAACTGGTTCAAACATGCCTTGTTTAGAGATCACTGTGCTGAGACTTCAGGTTTGATTGCACCGTCTGTTAAAAGCACACATTTTCACGGAGTTCTCTGAATATACCTAACATTATTACAAAATCTAACATTATTACAAAAGTTCTGAACACAGTAGGGTGCAAATGGATAGAAACCACTGTCACAGCACACAGTAAATCAGTGACATCAGCTCTGAAATACATCCATAGCAGGAAGGATTAACTTTGTTCTCTACGGAGATCCCACCATAAAGTGTGTTAAAATCTACCTCTCCCTGATTGAGAGCCTGGATAAACATTGGCAATTATTTAACAGCTGTTTAGGCAGCATGTTTACATATCCTGGGGACTGTGCCATCCAAATATTGTGATTTCATTAAGGAGCTTTGCCCTAAAGAAGCTGAGGGATTGAGACTTCTGAGAACCCTAGAGCAACATGATAATTTTCCTACTGCACTACCTGGGCTTTACAAGGGGTTGATCTGGAAGCAACCTTGCAGATGGTTTATTACTACAGAAGTCCTCAGCTGCATGGTAAAACATGGGGGAAAGAAATAAAACCAAAATGCATCACCACTGTCAGACACGGCATAAACAACAACAACAACAACAACATAGTTTTGTTTATCTGAGGGCTTTCTGATGCATTTCCTTGGCTTTCTGTTCTTAACCACCAAACACTCATTAAAAATCCTACATTATCTGTGCATCAGAAAAATAAGCCTCTTCATACTAATGCATTCTTGCTGAATGCCAGTATCCCCCTCACGTGCCACAGAAAAGTACAGGTTTGCATCAGCTACTAAGTCCTCCATCTCTCCCAAAAGAAATAACTGAATCTAACCTGCAAGCTTCCTAAAAAGCTATGGCTAAGCATCTCCATCCCACTTATTTCATGGCCAAACATTCTCTCTGTGCACTCTTGAGAATCTTTTGATACCATTCAAAATATGCATTTCATTTATGTAGGCATATCAGCAAAAGCTCATGGTAAACTGTGACTAGAGAGCTGCATGATTGTGGCAGCTGGAGCCCAGATAATACCTTTGCTGGACTTACTGACATTTGGAAGAAGCAAAGGAGTAGTTTCAAGAACTAGTTTCAAGCACTGATGACGTCCGATAATCTTGAGTGCATAAGGTACACTTGGGATTAATATTTCTGGGATGAATAGCTCTCCTTGTCTGCAAACTCAAATCACAGTTAGGACCCAATATACCACTCACTTTATGTTAAAATATAATTGACCCAGTCTAAACAGCCAGATTTTTTTCCCCACAAGATATTCTTTACAACGTGTACTATTTTGAATACAAAAAGTATTTAAACCAAATTCATCTTTTGCAAACTCTGTAGAGGTAAAAAAACCTGCTTTTAAATGATAAATAGAGTATTTACATAACAGATATTTGAAAGAATGCAACATGATAGTTGCTTAATCCAATCAATTTACATTCAGTTCCTTTAATGTGGCAGAAGTTATAAATGAGTGGATTTAATCTCTTCAGAGTTCAAATTTTCATTCTTTACAAATAGTACAGTCCTTAAAAACCACATTATTATTTCCAGTACTAAATATGAAAGTGACAGTTCTCTTTGCTAAAATTAACATCTATTTTATTCAGAAAATCAAACTAAAAAGCTTATTTGTGTTTCAGGAATTATCTCTTTCTGCTCTCAATCACATGAGTCAAAGGAGATGTTTGGCTGTTGTTTCATGGAAAGCATCTTTCTTATGTCTCACATTTAACTCTCTGTAAATTACACAGCATTTAAAAATTACAAGTAATACCAAAAAACCCACCCAAACCCATGGAAAGCAGAAAGGATGCTATACACTGCAGAATACATATGGCATGGAACAAATCACTGTCATGAAAAAAAAAAGGTATCAAAATGGCAATTCAGGTACTTCTGTTTGTTTTCTCTGACTGCAAGGCCAAGAAGACAGTAAATAGAACTGATTTAAATACCAAACAAAAGAATTTTTTTCATTCCATTTTACAGCAATTTACCTGTGGAACTAATTGCCATATGAGCCTGTGTAAGACCAGTTAGAAAAAAGTAAATGTGTATTCAAATTGGGTAGAAAACAATCATAATGGAATGAATTACAAATGTGTATATTAATATAAATTCCTGCTGAAAGATGTAAGCCAGCCGTTCCCTGACTGCAAAAGATTTCCATAAGTGCTATTTTCATGCTATACAGTACATTTATTCTGAAACACATAGTACTGGCCACTGCCAGAAAAAGCACTGAAATAGATGCACTGCTAGTAGATAATTAATGTAAATTAGACTACTTATGGTTTGGGGCGGGGGGGGAGGAAAGACACTGAAAGCCAAACCACCCTTATTTTTCAGCTGTTAAATTATTTTCCTTTGATCAATAAGTGAAACACAGTCTTTTCAGTCTTAAAAAATAACACTTCAGTCTGATATATTTTTGACAGTTAAAAGATGGAGTTTAAGAGAGAGATTTGTCCAGTTTCATTAACTAACCCTCTATCGGATCAGACTACTTACTCCAAAGTCAGCAGTCGATATACAAAACTTTCCCTTTGCAATAGCAATCATGTATGTTCCTGGTGGCAAAAACCCCATCTTCTGTGCTATGACATAGCCTCCCCTCTACGAGGATATGTCCCAGTCAGCAACACAGAAGGACCCTGGGCAAGGCTGGCTTGACTTCAGGAACAGGGACCTCCTTGCTCTTATGCTAGCCTGTCTGAGCTGGTAGTGAGCACTCTGGGGAAACACATTTTTGGAGAGTTCTTCCTTAATTAATGCCCACAGATAAGCCCCTGAAGTCACTAAAAATCCAAGATCCAAACAGGTCCCAACAACTGAATTAAATTAAATGTTATAACCATCCCTCTCTTCCTTCTACTTTCCATTATCACACAGATATAAACAAAAGGACAGGATTGCTGAGTCAGAGCAAAGGTTCACTGAGCTCATTCTCCTTTCTCCATAAACAGCCACAAAGCAATGTCTTGTGATGAGCGTAAGGCCAGGCCAAGCATACACTGTCCTTTCCCTTCATGCACTATCAGCCTCCAACCATTTTCGGCTCAGCAACCTGCTTGGCTCCACATCATCTCTTAATAACCCTCTCAGGACTTCCTTGCCATGAACTTGTCTGGTCTCTTCTATGCCACTATGAACATAGCCAGAAAACAGAAATTATAATTTCTGTAGCTTCTGAGATTACATGGATATAAAGCATTTAAGTACAGCTAAATTATTCCTAAAATCTATTCAATGCATAAGTGCCCAGAGTTAATAACATACTTCCTGCTGGTTGGATAAGTGCTAAGTCTGATGCTACATTTATTCACATAGTCATTACTCTTTGCGTTGCACATAAATAATTGCTTCTTCATGTAGACCAAGACCCTGGTATGTATAAATCAGAATAACCAGATTTCTCAGATCTGCTTTCGTGCAATTGCAATGCAGGACCTCTAAATTACAGACAGTTTTCTTTAGTCTTAGATTGCTCTGACCAAAACGAGGTTTAAACAGTACAACAGTGCCCATGTAATATAAAAAACAAAGTTAACATATTCATAAGACAAAAACCTTTAGAGAAGATATTTTAAAAATATATATTTGAGTATAATGCTCACTACAATGACAACTTGTAGCCTGCCATTACTGATGTGGAAGATTATTCAAATTGGTGAGTAGTTCTACTGTTTTACTGAGGAAAGTAATTCTACATAAGTAACTATAAAGCTGTAGTTGCCAAACTATTTGTACAACAAGATCATTTTTTAGGAATTCCTAGGAGGTAGAAAAAGAAAGAAACTAAGACTGTCTAATCAAAATATGAAACTCCCAGTAGGAGAAGAAAGCTTCAACCTTCCAGATATAAAACATATTACATAGCATTCACACTTGAGCAATTGATAGAATGGTTTAGAGAGACAGCCATGCAGTCAGCAGAATAGATAACCTTGGGGGAAAAAGTATATGAAATCTCTATCCCTCCAGGTATTATTCATTTGCTGAAACTTGAGGAGCAAAGATCCAGAGCTTTAGACCATTAAGACTACAAAGAAAATGCGATTAGCTCATACGCCAAAAATTTAAGTTCAGTCTGTGTTTCCTTATGAAACTTCAAAGGGAAAAATCTCATTTTTTAATAATAGAAAATACCAAGTTATCTTATTTCAATCGAGGTGTTACTGCAGTCTGTTAGAAATCAGGACTGATCTTTTCATTTGAGAAGTACAACATGGTTTTTCAATAGATATTGGCAATTCTTTAGGGCCCAATCCTAAGACAAAAGCTTTTCTGTCGCCTTCATAGGTTTTTGTATTAGGCCTTTAGTAAACTGAAATGAAATAAAATCCCAGAACACTCAGGCATGTTGCCATTTATCAAACAGCCAACTAAAACTGCAACAGCATTCAGAGTCACAGGCCTTCTATCATCTCCAGTGAAATATGGTCCAAATGGAATGCAGGATCAAATTGAAACACTCACTGTACAACAGAGTAAAGAAACATGCCATAGCACTACGCATAGGACAAGCAATAGCAATATTAACTATGGTTATACAGGGAAAATATGTAGCCCTTATCCTATACAAAACCCCCAAATGAAACAAAATGCTTTCTGATGTCAGATGTTGGCAGCTGTAAGACTGAACTATGATTTTTTAAATCTCAAGATTAGCCAGTATCTTTTAAAGAAATTTAGACAAAATTCCCTTTTGCCAAAAAAGCTAAATCTCCTTATTCTACTAGTTGGAGATATTCTTCTTCCATGCTGAGTGCACAGATAATTTCCACTTTATGTCTATAGGCTATTTGTCACCCACCTCCAATGGAAGAAAATTAAGTAATGTAAGAACATATCCAAATCACCCTCAGCTCCCAGTGCAAAAGGCTGAACTCTCGAAGAAAGAAATATGCAGAGGCCTGCAAATTTTCTCCATTTGAACAAGAATTTAGGAATTAGGAATGAAAAACACATGCCACTTGGACAGAATTCCTATACTGGCATCAGGAGCTGCTAGTCATATGCCTGCTAGTTCAAAAAATCATACCTGGGCTTCCACCACCATTCCCCCTGATAAATCTCTCTACTTAGCCTAAACAGCACAAGATTCCTTTTGCTAAGTATCCAGGGGTCCCTTTACCAAACAACCTATGACAAATATACTGTCCTGCACTAATGTTTTTTTTCTCCATTAAGGCCATTTTGGTTATGTAATGACTGTTCCAGACTATTGTCCTGCACTGCCTTGGATTATTGCTATTGCATATTGGAGAGATTAGATCCAGAGAATATGTGGACACTTGTAGCTGAATATGTATCTTCAGAAAGTGTGATTGGTGTGGAGGGGTAGAAATTTCATACAAGTTTTCTTCCCCAAGGTTATCTATTCTGCTGACTGCGGGGCTGTCTCTCTAAAGCATTCTATCAATGGCTTAAGTGTGAATGCTATGGGAAATGTTTTAAATATGGAAGGTTAATGCTTTTTCTACTGGGACTTTCATATTTTGATAAGACAGCCTGCTACTAGAGTTCTTTACTTGTCTTTTAACTAAGGTATTCACAATTTTGAAATAATTTAGTCGTCTTGTATATTTCTGGAGCTCCACGTAGCTAAAAGGTTGAAAAGCACCCCATTCCAGTTTTTAATTGGGAATGGTTCTACTGCTTACCTGTATTTGAAACTCATTAGATAAAATATTTCATACAGCACAAAGACAGAAAATAAAAGGGAAATTATTAACATTACAGCTTGCTAACTGTCTCATAAAAAGCTATACAAATACCCACATCAGTGTGTATATAAGTCAAATCACTGAAGTTCTACTTACTATTATTAGGAAGTATGCAACAGAATAGTAAATACCTGCCTTAAGACAAAGATTTTCCTTTCCATTTTTTATTCTTTTAACCCTTTTAAAATTCCTGCATTTACTTAAAAGGTTCAGAATATTTGAATTCTCACAACAGCAAAAATCCTTTTCATCTAAAATAGTTTAAAAAAAGTTAACAGAAACTTTTAAATCATTTTGATCTGCTCATATCTTCATTTTAACTGTAATAAAATATTTAATAAAAGGATGTCAAGAATTCCACATACTATACACCCTAGAGTAAATGCTGGAAACAAATATTACTGCATTTCTGTTGTACAGTGTTTGTAAGATTAATTAGGACTAAAATCTAGCATGAAATCCTACCAGATAATATTTTTGCCCTCACTTGCTATGATTTCTACATTATGATTAAAGTCTTTTGCCATTCTATAAAGCTAAAGTCTGGGAGAAGCTATTCACTAACTCTGAGCTTATGAATCCAAAATAATGAAATCATGTCTTTTCTTGTTTTAAAGCCTACTTGATTGCTAAGGATTGAAAAGAAAAATCAGTGGGCCTTTACTATAAGGCTTTCAAGAGAAGACATAGAAACTGATAGATCAGATGCTTGATAAATGGCAGATTGCCAGAGAGTCATCCATATGGCTCTCCAGATCATGTTTGAATATGATGAAAGTTTTCTCTGATTGAAAAGCCTACACTTTCAGACGCTCTCCTCACACTCTGAAACTTGCATTAATAAGACTCAATTCAGAACAAGTTTTCTGTGCAAAACACATTCTTATTTGGCCAGAAGATGGTAAATTATTCTCTTAACATTTATCCGTGTTTTCCAGGCTCTTCACAAGTCAAGAAATAAGTTGTGCAGTAAGAATCAACTCTTCCTGGAAAAAGTCACAGCATGGAATCAAGAAATGTCCAACTCTGCTAAATAAGATGGAAACATGCTCCATCAGATTTAAGCACCAGATCCATAGGAAAGGGTTTGTGTTTCCTACATTTTTTGGCAAAATGGGCAAATATCCATTTATTTTAAAAGTCCCTCAGGATTCCTAAATCACCTATCAAATGGATTGCCTGACTTTCTAAGTGAAACCAGGCATAGTCTGACCCTACTTCCCTACTTCAACACTTTAGTGACACAATAGCACAGAAGTCGTCAGTGGAAGTTGCACACACGCAGAAACACTGGCAATCAGGCTATAGGTAGGAACTCAGAGTGAAAGAAGGAGAACGTTTGATGAAGCCGAGAAGATCTTTGACATTACTGTTTATATTGGTGGTAAAATCAAATTTGTTACTGTATTATTTTTTTTTAAAGATAACACAGAATGTTCACACTGTCAACTGCTTCAGTACTTTTTTGTAACACTGGGCATTGCTAAGATTGTTTTGTAGCTGCTTCGGAGGGCAAACACCTGATTTCTTATATCTTAAGAACTCCTGATTTCCAGAATGAACATAATAATGTACTAACTCATAGTTTCATGCTTGTATTTTTAAACTGAATATACTGTCTTTTACTTCACACACCTCTATCCAGTGTACATAGATGTCCCAGAAGCAGAAAAAGTAGTAAAGACTACTTGCATTTCAGGCATTTTATGAGGTTAAAGGGGGAAGAATGCAATGCCCTAATTCAAACAAAGAGTTTAAATGTGATTAAATGGCAAGTTAATGAATGTAGCACAGTCCAGGTTACATATTGACTTATGACTCAGTCATTTTAGAGTTCATATCTGAAAAATTAAGTGTCTGCTACCTCTAATTGACCAAGTTTATATTTTTGCTTTGGTTTATGCTTTAGATTCAGATGAGGTATCAAATACGACTCATCTTTTTTAAAAAATCTGATCCTTTTTGTTAGAAACAAATCCAATTTGTTTATTAATCTCTTAAATATGTCAAATGGATTTTTAATTGAGAAGTAATAGCATTTTGCCTTATACAGTCTTTGTTGATTTCATAAGCTTAACATCAATTCTTTGGTAATTTCTTACCTGATAAAGAAATAACATATCTAATTAATCATGTTGTGTAATAGCAAAACTCCTATTTAGAGGTACAATAATTAGACTGGGAAAATGCTAGGAAAACAAGAAAATTATTCCCCAAGGTAGAGGGATTGTGGGTTCTACTTGAAAGGAAGATATGCAGTTTGCAAAGTTGATTAATTAGTTTTAAGGGGATCTCAAAAAGCTTGGTACTTTGAAGTATGCAATCAGTTTGGAAAAAAATATATCTGTGCTACAAAGATACCTTGTACCAACTTTCAAAATATTATCTGTGGCAAAACACAGCATTTGCTTTGCTATATGAAAAACCTGTTTTCACTTTTGGAGACACAGTATGATAAATTTTGGCAAGCTGAGTGATTTCCTATCTATGATTCATTTGGCAAGGCAGAAATGCTAAATAAGAAGCTTGCCTTGAATTTACATACCCCATCCATACAGTTTCAGCTGCAGCAGCTGAGAGTAAAGAAGATGCTAGTTCAAGTGAGAAGACTTTTTGGACAAGAGTCTGTAATGAATCACACTTAAAATATGTGGTCATTCTCCACCATGTGAATATTTTTATCATTCTTATTAGACATCCAAAAAATGTAAAGATCTCTCTGTACATCTCATTTTGAGACCTGTGGCAGAGATGAACAGACAGTTTAAATGAATGATTTGAAGCTGACAACCTCAGCAAACTGTGGTTCAGAGCAACTGTAAGCAACACAGCTGTGGCATCATGCTGAAAATATCACCCTATCTGAACATACGTACAAACCTCAAGAATGAATGAATTGTGTCCTGGAGGGGAAAAGACAGGAAAAGAACACTAAATTCAGTTAGGCACGTACAAGGGTATCTGAAAAGTCTCTTTAGTACAGAAGATCAAGAATTTTCCTCTAAAAAAGCAAAAGTATAATTAAGAGAGTCAAACACAGAGGAGTTGCTGGTTTCACAAAGCTGTTCTGAACTTCCATTTCCCCTTTCTCAGGGCACAATTTGAATAAACACAACACTTCTGCCTGAATAAATCAAAGAATAAAATATTAAAAGTACATGAGAAAGAGTCTTATGGTTTCAAATGAGTATCTGGAAGAGCAATAGAACATTAAAGATCAATAGTTTTCTACCATTTGCCTATTGGATAAGCTCTTTGAAAAAAGGACTTTTTGTTTCGACCAGCAGCTGGCCTGTGATTTGAGCTATGCAGCAGCAATAAAATAAAAAGAAAATGAGACAGCAGCTTATTTTTACTTGTTTCGCAACTTTTCTCAAATATAGTGAATTGAAAAATAAGAACAGCAGCAGCCCAAATTCCTCAGACTTTTACTAATTTCATTATTCTCTCCTGCCCTTTAGAAATATGCCTATTCGCACTTCCAAAACCCAAAAGAATATTTTTTTCTTCCTCAGCTCTTTAAACATGAGGCCCATCAGCCCGTCTTGACAAGATTGTCCTGCTTCATAACGCAGGATCTGCCTCTTGTGGGATACAGCAAGGCTATATCATACATAGGCTACACATGTATCGTTTTGCGGCCTACATCACTTTTCCTTGCCTGTTCTTGTGATTAAACCCTGCTTAGTAGGAATTCTAGAGGACCTCCTGATATATCACCATCAAAAGGTCCAATATTCAAAATAAACTATTTCCATAAGCTTCCAAATGACAGTCAATAGAAATTGGACATAATAGAGAATTCTACGAAAGTTATACAAGTTCTTAAGTCAACCCAGCCCTAGACTCCCACATTACCATTGAGTACTTCATTTTTACACTATTCAAGTTCTAGAATAATTTAATCTAAGAAGACGTAATATTTTTTGCATAATCTGTTTTAGACTGTTTTTAATCCTAAATGTATTTTTCTCTCAATCTCTTCCATTTCAAAGGTAGGCTCCTTAGAAAGATCAAACTCGTCATTTATATTCTGTTTCAATGTTAATTAATTTCAATGTACTGTCAGATCCACATGAAAAGTAAAATTCTTCTAATAGACTCTGTGACTTTGCAGCTCACCACTGAGTCGAGGTCAAGCCTGTCAGTCACAAAACTCTGTATGATCTCTCCTCTGTGGCTGAAAGCTATTCTCCTAAGCCAGAGGATATGTTGCCAACAATTATACCATTGCCCATTGATTTGCGAGGCTCCATATTACAAAGTCTCATGGACTTTCTTTGTCCTCTAAAATTTAGTATTTTTCTACACTAAAGATGGACTTGTCACTATAAAATACTTTTCCTTTTCCCTTCCCTTCCCCTCCCCCACTTTCAAGTAATTTCTTAGTCCATAAGAAACTATTCAAAATCTGTGAAGTTAAAAATTTGACATTTAGGTTCAATATTTTGAAGGCAAATCTTGTGTCACAAACGTAAAACTTTCTGATATCTGCAATTCTAGCTGATTATTTCAGCTGATTGTGAAAACAGGAAAAATAATCTTTATAGAAATTATTTCAAAGAATAAATTTGCTTTTTATGTGCTAGAACCTATCTGGACTTAGAGTCCTAAGAGATCCATTCTCTAAACAAAACTGGCCCTAACTAGTCATCTCCTCTGCAGCACCGTTTTAATATACAGAACATTATCTTTACACTACTTGTCACAGAGAGGGTTTATTTGTGAAATATTTATTCCATTTCCTCCTGATTATTTCACAATCTCTATTCATGCAACATTATTTCAGTTAATGTAATCTGCAAATTCCTGCTATATTTCATTTTATCAAGTAAACATTCCTTGACTTTCTCTCTCATGTCACACACTCCAGCAGCTGTGTCCTTGATGAATCTAGATAGAAATTAGTTTAGATCTGATAGCATTCATCTTGTTTGCTAATTTTAAACTTTTTCTGCTCAATTCAACCATCTCTTCATTCAGCTATTCCTGATACCCATTTATTGGCAAATACAGTAGTCTCCAGCAGCTGGCAATATGAATTATACCTATTTATATTAGAAATGGGCCAGCACTGCAAGATTTAAGACCAGTTGAAAAACAGACAGAGATGCCAGAGGTGACTGTGAGAGAACTGTAATAAGCGCTTGAATTTCTAGACAATGAATCAATTTATGTTAGTTAGTCAGTTAGTATCTTAATGAACATATTTTTCTAAGCTTAGAAAAATAAAATTCAGTTCAAAAATTCTCTATGTGCAAGGCTAATCCTAATGTTCCTACTTTTTAACAGCTAAGTCTACACTTTATAGACTCAATAACCTTCTACCCTCTTGCTTATAATCACATGCAGTGCAGCCATCCATCCGCTGAAGCTAACGAACATTAGTTTTTAGGTTCATGGCTGAAAACAGAATGGCCTTGTCTCCATCACAGATTACCAGTCTGTTAAAACTTCTCTTGTGCACTGACACTTATTTTAATAATAGATATGGAACATTTCTTGTTTCCTAAATGTTTAATACGGGCTAACTGCTCAAAGGTGCTATCTTGTGAAATCATTTGCTTTTACATATTTCAGTGTTTAAAAAAATCCCTATTTTAATTTTTGAGTAAGGTTATAATGAAAATGCCTCCACTTGGCCACAGATGCACCTGCAAAAGTCCACTGAAGTATGAAAGATTCCAAATTCACTTCTTTTACTAACATGATAGACAGTTATGACGGAAAAAGGCTATGAAGCTTTTCTTATATGGATGGAGAGAGCTTTCCTCATATTATGTGAAAAGATGGAGAGAAGTTGTTCAGTGATGCATTAAGAACAAGGCTTTGTGGCTCCCTTTTGTTTCAGAAAAGCCCATTTTACTGGAAGGAATTGCCCATATGGTTTTATTAAGGCTATGCTGGCATGGGGCTAAGCACAGTCAGAAAAGTCACCGTATGGAGATGCTAAGCCGTCTGATGAAAGCCACTGATTTGTGGTTACAACCTAGACCAGGTATTTCTTTTCCTTTGCAGATTTTTCCTTTTTTTGCAGAAAATTCCTTAATTCTACCTCTTATGGTAAGAAATGAAATGAAGGGAAATTATCTTTTGAATTTTTTTTAAATAGAAAAACAAAATGTATCCAAAGAGTAGCAATACCTTATGCTTCTCCACATCCTACTCTTCCGTTCTTACTATTCACAAGTGTATACATACTAAAAATTATACTGTTCACTACAGAAATGAACTAAATCACTAAAAAAATTACTGTCCCAGAAATACTGAAACTATATACTCAATAATCCACTACTCAAGTTGAGATATACCGAGGAAATGTAAAAGGTTTTTATATGTTTTTCTCTTTTTACTCTATTCTATAAGAAACAATAAAAATAAAACGCTTCATACACTAGAACCTGTAATCACACTGGAGTTGCCACAGATAGTTATATAAAAAGGTTCAAAGAAAAAGTTGCTACTGTAAAACTGTACAGTTTGTTATTACACTCCATCCAACAAAAAAACCAGTTAATGTTGGCTTCTTCTTGATGAGTGCTAAATCTGAATATAATAAACAGGCATCATAACTGCCATAATTTTGTTAAAATAAATTCAACTCAGGGACAAGTCTCCTGGCATATGTTTATGCTATGTATTGCAGGCAGACGTAAGCACACTCTGCCTACCCTCTGAGCCTGAAAAAAAGAAGCTATAACTGCAGTAGCATGATGTGATGCCTACATTAATAAACCCTGCTGAGAGGCAGCTTTATTTGTGCAGACTTGCTGCTGTGCTAACACAGTTGCACAGTTTTCTTTTAGCTCAGAGCCCACACAGAATAATCCCAGATGTACAGTATAAACATACCAATGGTTTAAATTCACCCCCCAAAAAAATCTCCACATTTTTATAACCATGATATACTAGAACCTGTAATCAGCTGGGAGATGTAGCACATATAATTCCACCAACCAACTGCTATTCCTACTGAAATTATGCCATTTGTAGAAAACTTACTGACATGAGATACATAATCATATTAAAGCAGATCTGTCTGCAGGCTTTATCTTGCTGCAATTTATCAGTGTATTATTCTATTTCTGCTTATTATGAAAAGTCATTGTCATTTTAATACAGTACTGAGAATGAGGCATATTTGATACACACATAAAGATTATGATAGGCAACAAAAATATTAATATCAAATATATTTTATAATTAGTGCTGATCACCTTTCCAGAACTTGTAGTAAATGCATGTTGTTTCTCTGAAGTCATCCAATTGCAACTTAAAATTATTAGAAATTATTATACACATACACAGAGAAGCACATACACATTTCTATAACTGATTTGAGGTATAAGTACTTTATTTTAACCAGAAAAATAACCCCACCCACCAAAGTTTCAAAGTTTCAACCACTACATTTTTTAATGTACTAAAAAAAGGAATAAAACAGCTAAAAACTCTTTCCTCCAAACTGCCCAATACAAAGGTTTGGGGTAGTGTTTCCTTCTTTTTTCTTCATGATTTTGTTTTCTGCTAGCAGGAATCTTCTGACACACTCTTTACAACAGAGGCCGTCTAATGTTCTATGTAGAAATTACAGATTTCATGTCAGCCCTTTAAAACAAATGCTAAACTGTAAAATGTAGTGCTGTTGAGCCAAGTTTACCTCCAAAACCCAGTTGCAAACCAATGCACACTGAAGTGAGTTTTTTCTTATCTTACCTCTAACTATCTCTGTAATATTTCCCTTCTGCATTAACGCTCTTACTAGATAACGAAGTGCTATCTAGCCCTAATATAGAACTTAACATGTATGGACTACATTATGGATTGATTTAGACAATCATTCATCATGCACTAATTAAAACCATTTTGTTCTGTTTAGCTATTGGTCTCTAATGATATTAGATGAAGACAATGTATTTCTCAAAGAGCTGACAAGTGCGTATTCTTTGGCAACAGTGAAAGCTGTCATGTACTCGGTGGTTTCAGTTTTCTTTCAAAATTATGCTGGAAGAAGCACTTCTGCAATGCCTTGGGAAAAAATAAAATAAAAGTAGTGAACATCTGCTGATATTGATTCTGTGAATCTGAAACTTTATGAAACCATAGATGGGATACATTTGACGAGCATTTTTCTGGAACACTTTCAGACTTAAGCAAACAACATCTGTTAATATTGATTTTTGGGTTACACTGAAACTTTCAGAAGAATTACAATCAGCGGGTGATTGAAAAGTGTTGCTATATATGTTAGAAGATCAAATACTAAGCAAAGGTTTAAAGGGTCTGTTTCCCTTTAGCTTCATTAATAATCTGCAATCATTCCCCTCTTGAAGAAAACAAAAAGAATAAAGGTGAGAAAAACATTTGCTTTATTTAACACAGTAAAAGATCAGAGAATGAAATTAATGTATATGAAAGTTGGTGAAAAAGCCTGAAGCAAAATTTTTCAGTTCTACAGCTGAAATAAACATTTCCAAAGATATATTATAATAAAAAATAAATAAGTCCATAGAACAGAAATCATCATGATAGCTGAAGAATCCTGTTTTGAAAAGACTTCTTGCAACAAAATTCCCCAATACTCTATAGCTTTTGAATCATCAACAAAACAAAGTGGTACATTCACAAGTTGTAATAAAAGGATTTTAAATTCCCTTTGTTTGTGAACATATCAGTCTTGGTTTACTGATGTCAAAGGTATCTTTGTGTTCGAACTTTTCCATTTTTCTTTTAAGTGACATTTTCCTTTACTAGTGAACTTCTAGTGAACTTATCAATTTACTCAGTGGTCTTTGATTTAGTAAATGATTCAATACAATTAAAAGTAAACACTGAAATGTCAACATGATTTTTTTTTTTTCATATTTCACTTTTATAGTGCTTAGTTAACTCCAGTTCTCCTGCAGCAAGTGGGCATTTGTGTATGTGGTATTTTATGCAATGTTAGTAGTATACAAAACACTATGGAACAGGAAATGTTATTGGAATACATCAATCTTGTACAATTAATAAAAACAGTTCTACAATAGAAAATAATTTTTAAGAAACTGTTTTCTGATGCAACTGGACTTGTCAGTTACTAAACAGAATTAAATCTCCTTTCTATGACCAAGGCAATAATCACATAGAAGAATGTACTCTTCTGCCAAGCTCCTACATCTCTTCCAGTCACAGATTAGGCCTGGATATGAACAGATAATGGTACTAATGAATCAACTTCAGCTAGAGGTCATACAACTTTACATACACTATCAGGTTTTGGCAAAAGTCTTCCGAATGCTGCCACCTGTCTAAAAAACAAGTCATTTATTCACAGAAAATAATACAGAGGACAGAGATTCAATTTTATGATTTTATGTTTTCACTCAAGTTTATGCTACTTCTCTGTCCTACAGAAATTCTTTTTGCACTTGAGAGATTTCTTGAAGTCAAATCCCAACCATATGGAGGTAGCAGTCAGTTCTATTTATCTTTCACACCATATGAAGTACCACCAGCTAGTCCAGTATCTTGCTGGTAAATCTAAGCAAGACATGGGTAATGTTAGTAGACAGAAAGAAACACTTGACAGCACTGCATGCTTCCTTCAGTGGAGAACATCTGTTTGCAAACCACCAAACTACCATGAAAAAAAATAAGGATTTCTTGTTGATGCTGATAGTAGCCATGTAGCTTGGACTGCTATGTATATATATACACATGTGAACACACAGACACCTTGTATGTGTGTGTGTGTTCAAATATGTTTTAACTATCTCTGTCTTGTTACACAATATAGATTTTCACAACTCCTGACAATTTTATTATATGTAATTTATAACTTCTTCATTGTTTAGAATTTAACTATTCTTAGATTTCTTCAGTCCAAACCAACATATCTGGGGTTTTACACACCAGCCTTAAAAGAAGCTGCAGCTGGTACTGAGTGTCTTACTTGTCCTGGCCTGTTCAGCTCCCTGGGTAGAACAGAGCTGCCTGCTTTCTCCTAGGGGAGCCAGGCCTTCCTTGACAGCTGGCCAGCAACTACAAACTGATGTACCACCACATCTTCGGGCTGACAAAGCTCATCGCTTTCAGGACCTAATGTAAAACAAGATTCATCAACTCTTAGTATGCTACAAAAGAGGCTTATGCCAGGAGTTACAGACATTTATATGAGGAAAGATAATTGAAATAAACACATATTTTAAGGAAAACATTTCCTTCCATTACCAAAAAACATTTCAAAGGGCTAATTTTTGAAGAAAAGTCAGAATGAAGGTCCTGCATTGAATGCTGGAAGATGCTCAGATAATACAGGCATGGAGTGTGACGTAAAATCTAAGAGATATAGAAGAGAAATGGCAGTTCTTAAGTATTCATGGAAACGCTTTCATGGTTTATAGTTCAGAGCAGCTCTGGCCATAGTCCAGAGTGCTTCTGAGCATCAAAGAGTCAACCTGGCACTCACCATTCTTCTATTCTTCAAACATAACATCAATCAGTAACCAAACAGCACTCCTATTTTATAAGCATACCTTTACAATACAACCATTGCACAGGGAGTACTCTCCAAATTAAACGCTTTCATGTTGAGTGAGTTATAATGAAAACTGTAGACAAGAAAAAAAAAAAAGCACATTCACTCTTGGCAGCATTTTTCCCCCATGCTATATAGTGAGAACACGAGTCCAGTAGTATTCAAAAGACACTGAGAATAACCAGGCAGAAAACGCCTATCCACTGACCAAAGCACAATGCACTGCAACACCTTCAACAAAATATTATATATATATATATTTATAGATACTCCCACCTGTATATATACAGTTCTATGTATACCTATATAAATATAAAGCTATATATATACACACACCCTTACACATACAGATAGCTGTATATACACTTTCAGACAAGAAGAACATCCCATGCTGTTAAACAGAAATAAAATGAGAGACTCAAGTACACACTCCATGAGACGACACTTTGTACCTTCCCTCTCATACTTGGTTCCAAGGAGATTGACACCATAAAAATTGGAAGAAACAGCCATGGAAAACAAAAGCATTTTCCTGTTTGATCTTCTGCTTCTAATTCATGGGATTCATACATTTTAAAATGGAGAATTTAATACTAATTACTATGTTAGAACTAGGATTGCATTTTTAAGCTAAAGTTCGTGTGATTCAAAGCTGACCTTCGGAATATAGCATTCTACATTTACACTGTGGATCTTATCTAAAGGAAAATACATCTTTTCTTAGTAGAAATCTTGATCAAACTAAAGCCAAAAAGAATGTCTGTTTACTTAAACTACTTTAATATGTTTAATTACATTTGTTTAGTCTTTTATGAAAATGAATAGAACAATGTAGTCTAAAAAATAGGACATCAAACTGTTTTGTGCACTTCATATTAAAGGGCTTCCTATTTGGCTCAAGAACAGTTGGAAGTCTTATTTTATAAGGCTTCTTAGAGATTAATTAAAACACTTCTTGTCACTACTTTTATCTTTCCAAACTACTCAAAGTGATTAAATAAAGACATTGAGTAGCTAGTGTAAACCTTTTTAACACCAGCACAGGGAATGTACAGCCATGTGCCTTTTCTAAAAGCCATGCACAAATTCTTTTTTTCTCTGAGACATGCTTAAAAACTGTTGAGAGGAATGGGTTTTTTTCTTAAATGACTGTTATAAAAGTGGAAGCATTAAGTCATATAACCATTACTTCTGAGTTATTCACACACAAATGTATTTGAAAAGCTTTAGCAATCATTGATTAAAATTAATTTAATATACCAAAATTCATACATACTCTGCTTGGCCTGCTCCCAAACGTGTGCAAAACTGGCCAGTCCCTGAAAAAAGTTATATCTTTTGACACTGAGTAGTGTTTAGCCAGATGAGGGGGAGTGTGTGTGTGTCACTGAATTTGTCCCATATTCAGTAGCATCAGATTGCCATCTATTTGCTAACGTCCTCATGCACATAGAGCAAAAGATAATGAGTTAAAAGGTAAATAGTGATCTTGTTTAGGTAGGGAAGTTAGTTTTAGTTGCCTGTAATTTCTACTGTTCAATAAGGACTAATTTTGATTCCCATTTCCCTTAAAGAGACTTAGAAAACTTACAAAGCTCTGAACCTTCGTGCCTTGATAAAGCCTGCATATTCACGTGAATCACCTTTATAGAAAGACTTAACTGCTAAGGTTGAAACATTTAATGATATGGTTATCAATTTTAATTAGGAGAAAAATTAAGGGAAAAGTAAGGGTAGTAGACCTCAAGAAACTCCTTTAGACTGTTTTGGAATGAAAAATTCCTTTTTATTTTATTATAAGCTTGTTTTGGTCCATTTACTTAGATTATATAGTACAACCAAATAAACTACCATTGGTGTTATTTTTCAATCAAAAATTTCCACTTACTAACCTGAAACTTCTTTCCCTTTTTTTTTTCAGTCAGAGAATGGCATGAAGACATATGCTGATAACTCAATCCTTCCCTAGACAGAATTCTTGTCATTTGCACAGCTCTACTCAAAAGTTAAGCAGGAGAAATGCAACTGGCATTTAGATCCATACTGAGGGCATTGTACTAACTGTCACTGAGATTAATACAACCTGCAAAAGGCATTGTGGTAGCTGGCAGTTAGATTTATATAGTGCGCTTAATAAAGATATACAGCGTGTTTAAATGCTCCTGGACATTGCTTCCCCTGCTCCTCTCTCGAGTTTCCCAAAAAGTACAGCTTGCCTATGATTTGAAACTGATACTTCTTTCATAAAAAAAATCAGACCACATGCCTTTTTGCCCACTCCAAATATTTACTTTGTTTTCCATGACTGTTGGCATCTGGATACCGAGTATATGCATCTACTGTATTGTTTCTAATTCCATAGAACCTTCCTCTGTATTCTCTTAAGGAATATTGTAAAAATCCTCACTGATTAAGCTCAGTGACACCCTGTATTCAATTGGAAGGCGTCTGGCAGTGTGCAGCAAGAGGACTTTGTAACCTTGAAGATAATATCCCTGCAGATTCTTGGTGCTTCTAGGCAGCGTTCTACTGACATATGTAAAAACAGACTAGAGATGTTACATCAAATAGTTTGAAATAATAGTCCATCCACAGATTCCCATTGTGAAGTATCTGGGTATTTCATGGACTTGAGAAACATGAAATACCTTCTATATTGAGTTCAGCATACATGAAAAAGCTAAATGTACAAAGTGCTTGTATGTGTGTGATGCGCTCTGCCTAAAAAGGTATCAAGATCTCAGAATGCTAAATAATACAACACTACTCATTAATATGTCTTGATAAACATGTGAAATAATTTCCATCAAATGGTTAAAACTCCCCTCAGAACCACTGTTTCAGATTCTCTGCAATTTTAGGCAGGTGCCACCTTGCAGATTATATTTTCTTCATATTTCCATGACACATAAGAACAAGAAACATAAACATAAAGAACAACAAAGAAAATGTGTTAATACAGTGATGTGGCTCTACTGCAACTGTGGAAGTCAATGTCTTCATATATACCCTTTGGGAAAGTACAGCAAGAATTAACTTTCTGTAATAAAAACTAAATGAAAGATTCTGTAACTTCTACTCACTAGGATTTCTCAGAATGCTTTATGAACATTATTTGTATCTTATAGTATCCTGATTATATTAATTTTTCTACTGCATCAGAAAAGAAAAAAGTTAAGATCAAGCATTAAACCCTCATTGTCCAGAGGTCTGCATTTAGGCAGTCCCTAACTGACTTGGTTTTTAAAAATGTTGAAATGCAAAGGGAGTTTTGGTGCAGATCTAGGCAACCTCACTTAATTTTGTATTACTCTGGTAGTTTTCAATTCATTGAATCTTATTTTAAAAAAGGTAATTTTGGGGTTCTCAGTTCTTCTCAAGATCAGGTTCTTCTGCTTTAAATACAACACTCACAGAAATACTTCCGTTCACCACTCACAATGCCTTTCTTAACATTTTATTGAAATATGATTTTGGCAAAGCCAAGGAAACATATTTCATCAATTAGTTCTCTAACCAGGTCTGGTTTATGCTACTAGATAGTTTTTTTCATTACTACACATCGACTATTATTGCAATTCTGGTAAGGCTATTCTTCCTAAATAATTTTCTAATTCAAACGCTCACATGTAAGGGGTTTTGGGGTTGAAAATCCTTTTTGAGTAGGTATGCCATTTAATTCTAGACTGTGGTAATTTTAGCATCACCATTTCGAGCCCTTGAAGGACCTATCACCAAGTGATTGTCTTTTGAAAACTAAGGCATCAGATCATCTTTGAAGGGATTTTTTTTTTTCCCCTTTCTATCTCCATGATTATCCTCGGCTGATTTAAAAGGCTGCTGCTATTTTGGTAAATAAGCATTTCCATCTATCGAGGACAAATTACCTAGCAAACGTAAACAGATGAATATACAAGGAAAGCAGCAGGTTCATAAAGGAGCAATGTCAATACTAACAGAAAAAGATATACAAATGCAATCAACAAAATACAGAGTAGCTCCAACTAAGGTTTTTGTTATAACTGGATGACATGTATATAGTGTGTGAAGTATATTTTATCAACGATTTGAAATAATTTTTAGTATATGAAGCCTATTGCTTTCTTTTTATCACAATAAATTTTTCCAGACTTAGTCTCCCCACTCTCTTGCAAATGACAAATACATAATAAATATCCTTCAAAACATTTTGATAAAACAACTTTTGCAGACAACAGCTTATTGTGTCCTCTCCTACCTAGAATCTTCTAAAAGCTTTACCAGTTGCTTTTGTGCTTTACATTTAAGGGAGTTATGGATCCTATGTATAAGGAAGGGAGACGATTAATATGCTAATTAAACTACATTGCAATTTCATAAAATATTTAATTTATTCAGTATTGTGAAAAAGACAAAATTTTGCCAAGTATAGCATGTCCGAAAAACGACTTAGCCTTTTTTTTTTGAGATAATTGACATGAAATTCTATTCACCTTCCACTTGTCAATGCTTCTATCTTTAATGAAAGTACTATTTTCAAAATCAGTAAAACTTTTATCAAAACACACAGAAATCATTAAAAAACAGTGTGACATGTCTTTCTGAGTACGATATTAACCAGCAACAATTTCTTATTCTTGGTGCTTCTTCTGTGAAATTCAGAATTAAATTTACCTGTGTATCATCTAGCCAATATTTTATTTCCTAATTATAAGTACAATGTTCTTTTCTAGTATGAGACATATCTGATTTTTAATGTAGTTAGGAAAATGGGTGTGTTACTTTACATTAGGTATCCATGATGTATTTGACTGACTTGTCTGAGCTGTGGTTTCTGGGGTTTTTTTGGTTTGGGTTTGGTTGTTTTGGTTTTTTTTTTCCCCGGTGGAAAAATGTCATTGTGAAGACTAATAAATGTGATCAAATTTGAGGTGTGTAATCACATCTTAAAATTCCTCAGTGCAAACTTAACGTCTTAGTAATTCATAAAATACTTTGTAGGTTTTAGAAAAGAAATTGCATTTTAATCAGTGGTTGAATGAACCTAAAAGAGAGATGGAGGGAAAGACATTCCCTTCTCCCAAACTGCATTTTTTGCCTTCCAGTTTGAGGTTCCTATTTCTTTGTTTTTCTACCAAAGATTTGTTTTTTATGCTGTATAACCAAAATTAGTTAAATCTGGTAGATTGTCTGTCACTAAAACTATTTTAATGTTCAGAGGACATACACTTATGATAAAGAAACTGACTATTGGAAATTTTCTGAGATTAATTCCTTTAAAATCACACGATATATTAACATTTTCTCCATTCAAGAATATGAAAATTCCTTTGTCTGAAAAAGCCGCAGTGTATGTGACATGTATGTCTGTGTGAATATAAAATAATCTCTGCCTATGTATGTCTGCAATAAGATATATAGGCATAACCTATCCACCAGGTTAAGATGAACCAACCAGGCATTCTCAGTGCCATTCCCACTACAAAACAAAGGTAACTGGTCTGCACAATATGATTTCAAGGAAGTCCACATATCACATACAACAAATTTTAAGAAAGAAAAACAAACAGAAAATGATTCTGACTCCTTTATGTTTCCAGGTCTAAAGCACTAAAAAACTGTAATCAAGATCCCTCCTTTCTGATCAGAGTGGGCTAGAAAAATCATATGTGGGCAGGCTGATCTGTAGCATAAAGTCTTTTCTTTCCATTGCTTTTCTTGCCATACCCTTACCTTAACTCATGCTATTACCATAACTCCAGAATTGGTGGGGAGAGTCTATCAGCTACATCATTCATTATCTATCAAACCCATTACAAGAGTAATTAATTCCCTGCTGAACATTTTAAGTAGGAGGGGAACATACTGAGTTGGTATCTCTTATTTCAAATATTGATCCACTCACCAAGCCTAACTGTAAGTAAATAGTCACGCAGAAACTATAAGCATTATCTCTATATCAGCTGTAATTCCTCAAGAAAATGTAATATGTATTCCCTTGAAGAGAGGCAAAAACATAATCAGATGTAAAAATCAGACTCTTGTGTTACTGATGTAAAGCAACGACGATGAGACAAAACAAACCTGAAGAATTATCAAAACTGCTTTTTATTGCTGGTATTTCATATCAGTCATGAGTTCTTATTAAAATTCACTTTTTAAATTATAATATTTGAGCATTCACTTATAATTTATCATCTTGTTCATGGAGATGCATGATTAATGAAAGGAAACTGAAAGGTAATTGAAAAGTACTAATAAAATTTAATATATTATATCTGTTATTTTTAATTTTCTAAAGGATCATCAGAAAGCCCCTTACCACTTAAATGAAGTCTCTATAAATGACCACAAGATTAATATTATGGGTTTCAACCCCTATCAGTGATTTTAAAAGGAGCAGGGCCTTACATATGTAGAAGTCCTGCCAATTGCCTTTTCTGCCACTGTTTTTTGCCCAAAATTCCTTTATTATTTGATCTGTCAATGTAAGATTAAAAACCAAAAAGACTATTCATGTGAAATGCAATACTCATTTACCATGAGAAACTAAATGGATTTGGAAGTAGTTCTGTTTATCTAAACTGGGACCAAATTAACTTATTGCTTAGTGTGTATCTTGTACCTGTTCATTTTATTCCGACAACTAAATCACGTCTCTTATTCCTGTGGAATTATGAACACCAAAGCATATGTGCAGACTGTAGACAAGTGGAAGGGATGCACAAAACCAGAAAAGATACTAAGCTGCGTATTCTCCCCCTGTATCAAAGATGGCTCAGCGTGATGAACTGCTTTATTTCCAACCAGAACACTGTGAATGACTGTAACATATCTTTGAAGATATTACAAAAATAACACTCTTGTGTTTTTAATTTTTCAAAGGTCATTCCCTTTAGAAATATGTGAACTTCTATAAATGACAAATAATGCCTAACGATGAACAACCAGAGAGGAACAGCCAGCTGGCTTATTGATAGTCAAAGCTGACTCAAAAGACAGCTTTGTAACAAAGGGAAAGGAATACGTAGCATAAGTATGACACATGGGTTCAACGGGTGAAACACACATCAAAGAATATCCTGGGTACAAAAAGGAACTGTTTAATTAGCAGCTTCATGAAGACTGACCATTTGCATACTGAACAAACAACTGAGTTATCTGTGTTCTGATCAAAGGCATTTGGATCTGAGTGGTCAGGGATAATACATGTATTATGTATCAGTAAATTACGCATTAATGCACAAGTCTGAGTCAGAAATGCTCACTATTTGCTCACAGAAACGTTTCCTTAATCAGTGCAGTTCAGAGATCTTTCATTATAATTGCCCTACCAATGAGTTCGGTGGACAGACACAGTTCTGATGTAAGAGCAAATCTGTTCTAATTAAGTCTATGAGGCTAAAGGAGGTAGCAAAATGTAGTTAGTGCTCTTTTTTTTTTTCCCTTTCTTTATATATAATTTCTATAATAATACAGATGCTGGGGAAGAATAGCTCAACAAGCGTTGATAAATCCTTCCCTTTATTCCAGCTGAATTATTTCATTTTATTTTAGTATCACCATGTGTGAAGTCCAATAGCTGAACAACTTGCTTCTGAAACCTTATTTGCCCCATGGTTCTTCTAAAAGCTGAGGTTGATATTGAGAATTAGCTTCATATTTACAGGGTTTGAAATGTACATGTGCGACTGCTGCAATCAAGATGCAATCTCATACAAGCTACTGCAAACCAACAATGAGGTTCTCAGTGACGTGAAGATTCAACTGTCAGTTCAAAGCTTTCATTTTTGAGCTATTCCATTTGTTAGAAAAAAAGAACATTTGGAACAATGTTTGTAAGCTGAATGATAAAGTATCCTGAGGGATCTGAGCAAAAGCAATTAACAAAGACACCATCTAAAGAAGAACTTGTGTCATTTGCAATGATCGCACAGCAATGCAGATCTCTAATATATTTTTACTTCCACAATTAACACCTTCTACATAGTTTATTATCATTAGATTTCAAAGCACTTTACAATGTCCACCATCATCAACCATCAAAAACACAGACCTAATTGTTCATTAGTAGTGACCATTATGTTTATGCTTTGGCAGTGAAATTTCTTCCACAAAGTATCTGTGGCTACGTCTATACTAGCTAATTATACCAGTCCCAGGCAACAAAATATGGTCCTGTACATTGTTAAAACAATCCAGGGAATGTTTCTGGCCTAGGTCAATTTGCACTCTCCCAAATAATTCCCAAGCCTAAGCTGGGAGCTGAAGCTTTCCAGTGGTGACTCCCAAAAGGGCATTCACATGCACCCACCCTGTTTTGGCAGGTAGGAGACTTTATTAGCAAGAGGTCAATCTGTGCCAATTGGCCTCAGTGTCTGGGAATCTTCCCAAGCATGTTTAATTTACTAGTGTCAGTAGCCTGAGAGACTATGAATTTATTAACAATTTGGCCATTTTATGAAATCTTGTACTGCAGGGGAAAGGAAAAAGTTGGGTGGAGGAACAAAGAAATAATATTTTGGACATCTCAAACTCTTGGGAAAGTGAAATGAAAACTTCACAATGTATTATACATTACCTTAATATTGCCTATTTAAAAACTGAAGACGTAACATTTTGTCCTTTTTAACAGATAGTGTCCTTCCTTTCTATGAAGATTTGGCTTTTGGTTATAGGGTAATTTGGTCACTATTGTCAATCAGGTCTACTATATTTTCCTCTTCCAAATGAAATGTTAGATGAAAGATGAGCTTTTAAGAGTACTAAACATGAGAAAAATTGTTAAATGGTATTAAAACAGCAACATGCAAATTATAATTTCACCTCTTGTGATGCTTTAGATTTTTACACTGGAAAAATAAACAAATAAATACCCTTCCACTCCCTGCACACTGAAAATACCTATTGCAGCTTAACTCAAAATGACCTGAAGAAACGTGTGTAGAACATTGCTTTGTTGTGCTGTGGTTTTCCTAGGAGTATCAAGTTTCTCAGAATTTTTCATGATTTAGGAAGTTATAAACAGGTGAGTCTAGGTTTACAGAATTTAAGAAACTGCTAACTTTTCTTAGGTAGGCTGGTAGGTATCCATTCTCAGCTTGAGGGAACTCAGTCCAACACCATCCTCTTTTCACATTCCAGGCAGCAGGCTATATGACAAGAGACTTGCGCGTTATGAGAATCTCTCTTATTAACAGATTACAGAAAGGTTAAGTGGGTTACTGAAAGAACCTTCCCACATGAATACTCCAACCCCCATGATTCTTATTGCCTCATTCTTAATTCTATACAAAGCAAAACATATTCTCAAATGCCTATCACTGAATAACATAAACCTTACTGATTAAAAAAACTCTCTGGAAAGTGGGAACACAAGTGGCTAATCTTATTATATTGTAGGAACCAAAACCAATTCTCTCATTTTCTAACTGAGTACCCTAACTACTGAACTATTTGATGAGAGGAATATCTCTTTCTGCCTGGCAGCTTTCTGGATATTGCCTTTTATCTCCTTTGATTTTCTTACAAGTGCTTGAAAATATACCAATCCATTACATGGCTAATGAAACATTTGCTAATGAAAAGAAAGGTATTAAAAATGCAGGAAGCAAAAACATACTGAAAATTCTACCAATTTCTGCATTCAGGTACCAAAAATAACTAATTAATTAATTAAATAAACTATTTAGAGAGTTCTAGATAAGAAAAATGCTGTATGAGCTACTTTCACCTCAAAAAAGAAAGAGCAAACCAGAACCACATGACCAACACAGGAGGACTTTGTGAAATATATTAACAACTTCTTAAAATCCGAAGAGCATCCTTTTGCTTTTTGGGTTTCAGTCTAGCCAAACACACAATCAGCAAATGACCGATCTCCAAATCTCTGTTTCATAGGGAATTGCTATTTGGTATTGATTCAACAGGACCAAGAGCAAAGTGTGCCTTGAAGACAGACAGAGAAGCAGGGAGGAGCTAAAACATGGTTTTTAATGTGTGCATGAAGCCAAAACCAGACTCCAAGTATTGCAAATAAAGACTTTTCTCCTTCTTACTACTCAGTTTTATATCCAGGGCATGTTTTTAAAAGAATCTGAAGTGATAGAAGAATTCAACTTCCTCTCAAAATAGTAATAAAGACAGAAATTAAATTTTAAAGGAAATAGATTATTAATAATAACTTTAACCTCTAGAACAACACAACTAGAAAACCACAGTAAGATTAAAATCATGAAGCACACCTGTGGGTTTCTTTTTTTTGGTTTCAAGAATCATTTTTACTTTGCAGCACTGATCCCCAAAATAACTGCTGACATGTGGTTGTGAAATGAATGAACTCATATCATCTGCTTTGATTTAAATATTGATTCTTTGTAATGTATGAGAACAGCTGCTTTTTTGAATTCCTTTCCATCTTCCATATTACTAAAAACATCCGTTTATCTACGGGATTTTGATGCTTAGATAGCATTTCAACTAGACAATCTAATGAACTCAGTCAGAAAAGATTTATTCACTGAATTCTGAGGAAAATACAATCCAGATTTGCAAATGCTGACTTAACAAAACATGACTTCAGGAAGTTACTTGATATTATGGTATGGAAAATTGCCCATACCTGTAAACCTGAAACTGGAGTGTATAATTAAATTAATAAATTAATGGAATGGGTGAAAAAAAGTTATCTGCCTAACTAGAAAAAGTGTTTAAAATCAAATATTGGAAAGCAAAATTATTTCACATTACACTCCAACAAATAATTGATGCCTTCAAAGGATTAAGAGACATAATCTGCTTCCCTAGTATCAGGACTCTACAGAAAATAGTGAATACTTATTGTAGACAGTACTGTAACAAGACACTTCTCAGCTTCTCAAGTGAAAGGTAGGCAAAACGCGGTGCTTGAGAAGTGAGAGGGGATGCCTCTTGCCTTAAATCTTCTCCACAGCAGCTATGACTAATTTCCTTAGTCTGCTAAGGGCAGTTTTATCTCATTTGTAAGTTAGGCAATTAAGCTAAGCTGATTTCCAAGGTTTCCAGACTTCATATTCTCTCAAACATCTACCTTCATATGAAATACACAGCTATAAATGTTCCTTCTCCTCTCTTTACAAAGGAAGACTAGATGGCTATTAACTAGGTCTGGTGAGATAAATCCCATCCAATTTGTATGGTGATATATTAGAAAAACAAAATAATTTCCAACATAATCTGTTTTCCCTGAGTAAACCACATGTGGGGCCAATACATGTCTGTCTCAGCTTTGTCTACGTTGAATTAAAATTCTAAATATTGTGTATCATGCATCATTTACTTACTGTTTACAAGGGCATGTAGTGATAGGAAGAGAGGTAATGGCTTCAAACTGGAAAAGGGTAGATTTAGATTAGATCTCAGGAAGAAATTTTTCACTTGGAAGGTGGTGAGGCACTAGAACAGGTTGCCCAGGGAAGCTGTGGGGGCCCCATCCCTGGAAGTGTTCAAGGCCAGGTTGGATGGGGCTTTGAGCAATCAGGTCTAGTGGGAGGTGTTGTTGCCATGGCAGGGGGGTTGGAACTAGATGATCTTTAAGGTCCCTTCCAACCTAACCATTCTATGATTCTATGACTTTCATATAAATCAGAAAGAGGAGATGAATGCAAGGTTCCTGACACTCCATTGTTTTTCTTAGAGTTGCACCTCAAGTTAGCTAAATTAATCTGGCTCATTCAAATACAATTTTTTTTTTCAAAGTGAAGAATAGGTCTAAGCAACTAAGTGCCCTCATATGTCCTCTCTCCAGCTACACTGTAGGCTGTATCTACAGAACTTTGACTACCTCAGTAAATTATGCCAAAGGCAGGGTATAAATGTAAAATGCTGTTGGCATATCAATATACATCGGTGAGATGTTATTCTCTGATGCGTATTCCTTCTTCTAACATGGATCACTCTGGAAGCAGCTGAAGTTACACTGAAAATTCTAGTTACTTCAGAATAAAAATATCCAAATAGGCACTTTCCAGTGCAGTTACTATAGTAACTGTGAGAGTGGGAAATTAATTCTAGCTCTCTAACAAGAGTCAAGAATAACCACTTTCCATTACATATGCATAACGATAAAACTATGTTAGCTCATATAAAATAATAATTATGAAAATTATTTTTTCATGAAGTGGATTTTTATTTTTAAGAGATCTTGAGCAAGCAAGCAGAACCAAACTGTAAAACTACTCTGCACAGTGAGCTAGTTATGTTACCAAAACTTTTGAAAAATGTATTATTTTTTTAAAAATCTGAGACTGAAAGCACATTTTTGGCAGTACCTCTGCTTTCTTGCTTTCTTCTGTGCCCATAGATGCTAACAAACATGAAATTAGATGATCTATAAATTTCTACATGGTACCACACGCATCTCAATATACACACAAGTACAACTTTCAAAAGATCTGAGTAAGCAAGAAATGCATCACCTAACTCTCAGCTGGGAAATATTCTGTCAGGTAAGAGTTAAGAGCATTGGATTGCACCATGCAGATTTATAATGCTTCTGCTGGGTACGGTCTCAGTAGCTGTTCCACAGTCAGTGGGCTCTATATGGTGTGGTATGTTTAGAGCAAACCTTCTGCTTTTTATTTTCCTTTCATTTTTACTTTGCTGCCTGAGTGCTTTCTCTATCAAACAAGGAAAAGGCATCCACATGAACTGTCTGCAAATCCTTGCAGCTTAATTGCTGTCATCTGGGGACTTGTTATTGTTAAATTTAATAGACATTGGGGTGTTCTCTACTGAGACCTTTAATGTGTTCGGGGCCTTAGAGATCTCTGAAGAAAAAAGGAACTTAGGGAGAGAAAGTCAATGGTCCACTGACTAAGGAAAATCATGCACCTGCTAAAGAACATCTTTCTTTTAATATTACACAACGGTCTTTGGGTCCTAAAGGACCAGGCATGACGGAACTAATTTAAACCTTTTAGTATCTCTGATCTTATAAGATGATGTACAGCATGAATATACCTACAATTGTTTGTAAAGTGACACAGAGGAACATTTTATTGCATGTAGTTATGCATTCCTAACATATAGATGCAGAATTCCTTATTAAAAGGGTTTTTTTTTCAATAACAATGAAATAATTCATACAGGATTCTAGACTAGTGGTTCCATACTTTAAATTTTGATTTTTAAGGAAGTGTAACACTAGTTTGATCATATTTTCCTATCTGAAGGTTCACATATCACTGTAAAAAAGACAGATTCAAGTTATTACTTTCCCAGAATGAAAGCCGGTTTTGCAGGAATCTTTCTAGGTGCAGCACTGACCCTGTGATATAAACCCAGACGTAAGTGAGATTCGAGTCCTGTCTTCTAGCAGAGATGTTTCAAGCAATATAGATTGGAGCTAAAGATGTGTCAAACTGAAGACTGCCTTCTGTGCATGTGGAACCTGCACAAAAGTGCCTTCTGACTTGGGAAGACCATTCATGCAAGCACACAGGTGAGATTCTACTTTAAGTTAAGCTATCAAAGCTTTTTTCTATTCATATGAATGTATATCATGATTTATTGTCAGATTTCGTCCTTTATAATCTGGAATTCAACATGTATTTTGGTTTTCTGGTATCTTAATCTGCCCCAAATCAACCAATAAATATTGAAAAATTAAGGAGAAATTCTGTTGTTGTGAGATTACCAGCCTGATTTCCAACCTAACAATGTTGGCTAAGGAGCCAGTTTTGAAAGCTTAACCGTAGCAAATGTTTTGAGTTTTATACATTACTTTTTTTCTGTAATAAGCTATTCTGCCTAGAAGGAATTACAGAAAGCCACTACTGAATGAATCATGCTGTGCTGTGTAGTCAAAAACCAGGTATTAAAAATTTTGTCCTCTTACCCAAACAGTTGGCTTGTTTACAGAGTTGAATAAAATAGAATTTAAAAGGTTAAAACAAAAAGCCACCAGAAATACAAGGAGAAAATATGGGTATGGAATGAAGAGATGTTTTTCAGATGAGAGAAAGAAGCAGATGGAAAGCTGATGAGGCAAAGAAATGCCAACCTGGGACGTTATCAAGCCATCCAGGTGGCAAAGAGAAGTGTTAGAGCTTAATTCCACAAGTTACTGAGCAATTCTTGAGATTTTATGTTCCCCGATCATCCCTACAGATGAAATATTACAGCAGGCAATTAATTTGTACACTGCTCTTTATCAATAGCTTGTTAGAAGAAATAAAATACAAGAACTTTTTGAGAAGCTGAATTTCTTTTAGAGTACCTTTGGTGATAGCTTTTGAAAACTCCATAAAAAGGAGGCTTGGTTTTGACACAGAGCATTAATCTGAGGTGTATTTTAATAGTCCTGATGTGTAAATATCATACTAGTTCCATTCCAGAAGTGAAAATAATTTGTAAGACTATAGCTTTGATAAAGCTCCTAGAGTGTCTTAGATGATAGATAGAAAATAAAGATGTTGGGGACCCTTTTATCTGAAAAAAGAATGTATTACTCTGAAATACTTTGGATTCTAAGGACTGTCATCTTTAGAGAGAACAAGATTTGTTCAAAATGGTGCTGTTATAAAATTTTCTTTCTCTGAACTTCCATGTACAATAATTTGTCAATGCTCAACCACTTTCCTTGATTTGCCACAACTTCCCTCATTCACATTTGCCCTCCCATGCCTTTATATCTGACAATCTCCTGCCTGCTCGTACAGACCACAGGAATAGTTGTTTGGACTTTCTTTTCTCCATATTTTGACAATACACTTTTATCCTCACAGCTACTGGTAAGGTCACAGAGGTTTAGAGACTCCTATGTGTGCAATAAAATTGACTATGCAAAGAGCATCAATCTCAATGCATGCAAGATGATCTTGTTCATACAGCAACAAGGGAGAAATGAGTGACAGGTCTCATTTGAAAGGCTATAAAGAAAAGCAAATGGTTAGGAGAAAAACATGCAGAAGGAAAAGCATCTGAATGTTAACTTGATTTAAAATATTTTAGATATGATTAAAACAAAAAAATATTATAGAAACCAAAGAAAAAAGGATTTGAAAAAAATGACTTGCCATATTTTTATCATAAGATTCTTAGCTTACCACCTATGGAAATACTATGCAAAAGCTGAAAGTGTAATTCTTAGGCATTTTGTGAAAACTTCAAATTCTACTGAAGTCAATGAGTGGTGAAGGTACCGAGACTCTATAAAACCAAAAGTGTTAAAGGTTAAGAATGGAGAAAGATCGGAGTCAGTTCTATCAACTCTTTGATACCTGGTGACAATCTTCCCACTGTTACACTATGTAATTATTTATGTTTATTTCTAAAGTAACAGGACGCCAAAACTTTTTTGAGGGAGGGGGAATTTTTCTTTTCACATCTTCCCTTTCTTCTTCTTAACTCATGCTGAATTAGGAAAATTTCCCTGGGAAATACATTTCTTGGGGAATATTAGTAGTTTAACTGCAATGCCAGCACAGTAGAAACAGCTGCATCTCAGTTCTCCCTTAAGAATAGCGCGGTCTTTCGTCCTAAGAGGCTAAGAAAACACATAGAAAAAGAAGTAGGAAGTAGTGTAGAAAGGTGCTAGCAAAATTCCAAGCAAATGGAAAAGATTTGTAACAAAAACTATGACCACTGTGAAATACATATTTAAAATTTGACTCTTAAACAGAATAAAAATGGATTTGCCAGTTGTCATGTGTTTTAGAACCATTTATACCCTTTATTCTGAAGCAGCATGACGTTTATTTTTCCTGACCTGCTGTGAGAAGGGGTTTGAGATGTTACTGCCACGGTTGAAATATGTTGCTGTATTCAGCGAAGATATTCAGCATTATGCCGCACATAATAAGCTTCACCACTCATCTTACAATTAGTCATGTTGACACATTTTTATAAATTAAACCTAGCAATCATTTTCAGATGAGACATTTTCCCTGAAGAAGGAATCCTTCAGCTTTGCAGGAAGCATCAAAAGTCAGGCATTTACTACTATAGAAAGCAATTTCTGTTATGGAAAAAGAGAAAGATGCCTTTTGTACGTGCCAAAAGGAAAATGAAATGTGAATCAAATTTATGGTGGCAACAACAAAAACATTATTTTATTCAAGTGAAGAGACATTTCACACTTCTTCTGGGCTAATTGTTCAAGTTCTATATATCATAGTATAACCAGAGGTAAAACAAAGCAAACCAAATTCCACTAAAGAGTATGGCCCGGATCCTCAGAGGGCATAAAACAGCTTAGTTACATTAAACGCAAGAGCCATAGCAGCTATTTCAGACATGCAGTTGGTATCACGAAGCCTGAGAAATAACTACAAAGGGACAGAATAATACTTCTCCTTCTGTACAAGTCTGTTTTGACTGATGGATTTCTGACGAGTTTCCATTAAATATGAAATACTGTGCTAGGTACATATTTTTAACTGCCCTGTAGTTAATTTTACAGTTTTGAGCTGAAGACCTGGAGCTCTTCAGTGAAGTACGTAACTACAGCTAAGTAATCTGTCTGGTTAATTATTCCTCTTTTAAACACTGATAAGTACAAGTTTAAGAAAGCACTACTGGCATCTCTTTAAGCAAATACTTTCCATATTTATATATTTATATACCAAATCTGACAGAAAATGCAATGTACTACAGAACACTGTATTATATTAGTTATAGCACCTCCGTGGAGAAAATATAATTCCTACAAACATTTAAAAATTACACAGTCACACATCTGAAGACTGGATTTGTGAAGGTCAATGCACAATTTTCACTGTTTTACTCATATGGTCAGCCACACAAACCAGTTATATTTGTCAGTAAAGCAGAGGTGTTTTATTGATATTCCACAGTGGATTCCAGCAGGGTCCCTTTTGCCAAAGGCTGTTTCTTCAAGTCTCACCTGCCACACAGAAATCTTCTAAGACGACTCTAGCTTTACTCTAGCAACTGGTGATGATGATAGGTTCACTGTTAACTGCTTTCTTTATTCTGTCCTGGCCTCGTGGTTTACTCTAAGAGCTCCACAGAAATCACTACAGAAATCTTTTTATCAGCATGAAGAATTTTACGTGCACTATGAAATGAATAGTGCAGCACTGACAGTATGAGACATCACCTAACTTCAGTTTACAGTTAATTTGCATTGCAATTTGTTTTAGGACATTAAAGACAGCTATGCATTCAGGTTTGACTGGAGTGTCACCTGGTTTTAAATTTTGTTGTAAAACTTGCAAATACCTGTTATTAACTTCCACTCTTTTATTCTAACTATGACATCCAATCCCAGAATAATGAATTCTACTCCACAGACAGCCCTGCTAGCCAGTTTTATAAGTCTATCAAGATGGTCAAGTATATTTAAACAGCCTGGAGTGTGACAAACTAAATAAAATGATCAAAGAACTTCAAAGTGTCATAGGACCTCACAAGGCAGATCTGTGCAAAGGTATCAATTCTTACTTTGCAAATATTTGCAAGTAAAAAACAGATTTCCATGAATTTGTCAAAAGGCAAAAAATGTCACTTCTCCCAGTAAATACAATTTTTCATTACGACAGCGGTAAAAACATAAGAGTGGTATATGTGCTCTGAGCTCTGCGTATCTTGTAAAAATGAATGAGATCATTATAGCAAAATCATAGGAAAATAATTACGGAAATAACAGGATTTTAGTGAGGCTTGTATTTTTTTCTTTTATCACAAACACTTTTTGAACACACAAAGTACTGTATTTGATTTTAAATAAACTACTGTAATTTCAAAATATCAATATTGAATATTAAAAGTCATGAGAGGAGTTAAAGCCTCTCAACAAAAAGAGTAAAAGGCACAGATTTCTCCCTCCAGCGGTTACAGTGCTAGTATATCCAGGATGGCTCTTCATTCTCAGGCTATATACCTACAATGCATTATTTTTAACAAAGAATAACCAAACACAAAGCTGTCTGATACAGTGGGATATCAATCAGCTTCAAAAATGGCAGGGGAGTGGGATTTATATTTTGCCACATCCAGGAACCTAAAGCTTATGGCTTATATGTTTTTTGTATACGCTTTTTTATTCCCAGAAAAAAAGGTTTGGGTTCCTGGGCCTGGTTAAAAAACCCTCTGTATTTTTAAGGTGGAATCCATATATACATATATATATTATATATAAAATATATATACACATATGCACTGCATATAAATTCCTTCTTTACTTTTCTCCTCTTTTCAGAAAGGCAAATCTGTCTTCTTCAGAGAAAAACAAAAATTCAGAACCCTTATTTTTTGTTTATTTAAATACACAGTTGTAAACTCTGAACCTACTAAGAATAAGTCTATTCTGAAAGTATTTTGAGAGTGAATCACAATATGATTAGCTATTCTTTCAAGAGCAAACTAATACATAATGGGAATACGGTGCATGTATCAACTTGTACACAGAGGTGTGTACATTACAGAGATGTATTTTAACAGATATGTAAATGCATACAAGGCCACAATCACACACAGAGTTATTTACACCTATTTATACCTCTTTATTTGTTTTTTCCAATGTAACTTATAAACAAAATATATTTGGCATGACCATGGGGCATGATTAAACTGTTTTATTGGATTATTATTCAACACATTTATTATGGTGGTGCTGAAATATTAGTCACCGAGATCATGTATATAATTTGTACCTAAAATATTTGCAATCTAAAGAGAAAGGATTGACACTGTGTAGGGAAAGGAAACAGCAGCCACAACACAGTGAACACTGGGTTTGTACAAATGACATGATTCATTTGAACTTGTGAGTTGAGTTAGGACAAAATTACGCTACTGGAAAGAAAATTAAATTAGTCATATGGGGGTGAGAAGACATGGGGAGAAAGGTAAATTAAGATAAAAAGAGATGTCAAATGACGAGCGGAAGGAAGGATTGTAACAGCCAGCCAACGTGTAACCCAACTGAATGAACAGCATTCTCTGAAAAGTTCCATTTGTATCCCCAGTCCCATACTGGGCCAAGACCCAGACATGTTTTCTTTTGCGCTATACCCACAGTCAAGTTTTCATGAAAAGGAAATCTGACTGCACTGAATAGGAACCATAGCACTCTCTGGAAAGTACTATCTGCTGTTATCGTTGCTTTCTTTCTTACTGGGTGTTTCTCATCCCTGTGAAGTCTCTAACTCACTTCCTCCTGAAGTATTCCTCAGGGACGCATGATGAGCAAGAGGTTGGGAACAACAAAGGGACATGGCTGTGAGCCACACCACAAGCCGGCACCTGGCTCACCCAGCGTGGTGCTAATGAAGATACCTGCCTGCCTTACAGCTGTGCGATAAAACCTGTGTAGCAAGCTTTTGTGGCTATCCTGTAAGCCAGCATCATTGACCCAGCTGGAAAAAAAAATCAATATGGCACACCACTGTTTCATTTCTGTCTATATTCACCTTTACAAAGTATGTAAAAGGGGATATTGCTGCAGAAGTCAGTGTTTATAGGATCTTGGGAAGATAATTTGCCATGGCTGGGTCCAGTGAGATGTGCCAGGGTAGGGAAATAAGCATCATTTTGTACTGTATGTATCTGTGTATTTTTACTTGTACACAGTCTAATATAATTTATCAATTTTACACACCATTTTTAAAAAGAAAGTTCTTACACTGGAAGAAAGCATCAAAAAAAGAAAAAAATCAGTTCAGTGATGGGTAAAAAAAATTAAACCTTAAAGCCAAATCAGAGTACATGCAGTGCACGTGTAAGGTTTTGTGTTTAATTCAGTGACTGAGTGGGTCATCCTGTGTAAAGCACTAATGCTACTCTCTTGCTACTATAGCTACAGTAGCTGTCCCTATTTTTTTAGTTTTTTCTAATTTCAATTCATCACCCCAAAGTAAATTAAGCTAACTTCTACTGGAAAATAAACAAACAAAAATCATTAAAGGATAGAAATAAAGCATTATGTACAATCTACTTTAGACATAACATATCTCCTTTGACAAGCCTCATATCAAAACCCTTAAGTATTCATCGTCACTGATACAATCTAGGAAAGAGTTCACTATAATGTTACGTACATTTGTGACGTGTAACCTTTTAGCAACATATTTTCTATTTTGGGGAAGCTATACTATTTGTACTATTTGGTAATCTCCTCCTCTTTACTGTTCTTGGTTTTGTACTGAAACTTCTCTTCCTTTTGCCCGTTTTTTTTTTTTTAAACTTGAACTTATTTTTACCTCTCCTAGTTCACTGCCTGTGAAGAAATTAAAGGAAATTATTTTAAAAGCTTTATAAGGTACAAAATTACAAACAGAAACCTTTAACGCTTAAGTAGGAATACGTTTATCAGGTATATAATGCAGAAAAACTAAACCTGTTACTCAGAAATACTCTTTCTTAAAATTGTTTTATAGATTCATATTTCTCTGAGTATCGGAGCTACCAGTATAGAAATTTTTAAACCATGATACAGAAGGCCCAACACTTAAGTCCTTAGGCTTTTGAAAATATCAGTATCTACAGTATTCGACATTCAAAGATTTTCTTACATTTGTTATCAATAATTCCTTTGAAAACTACTCTGCCTTTATATGTATGTGTGCATATAGATGTGTGTTCACTTCCTGGATCCCTGAAGCAAATATTTTTAGACTATTGTTACATGCAGATATATTGTTTCTCTGAGAGTCCAGAAGTGGAATGACTGGGGGCTTATTCACTAAGGGAATCTTACCTGCATGAAAGAGCAATATTTCCTTCTTACATTTCCATTAAAAAAAAAGTCAAAGATGGATAATAAAGATGTAGAGTTTCTGATAGATTGGAAAGAACACAGAGACCAGTCCTTTCAGCCCCAACAAATTCATAGGAGATTTCAATTTGGATGTGCCTTGTGAGTCATTTCTACACTGAGAGAGATTTAATGTCAACATCAGTTGATTCACTGCTGACATCATCTTGGAATTTCATCTCTTATCCCTTGGGAAGAGTGACTCAGACTAAGTTTACCCCAGATTTTTATTACATGAAAACAGTCATTGAGTAATTGTCAATAAAATTTAAAAAAAAAATAAATCATTACATGGCAGATTTTAGGCTAATTCATTGAAGAGAAGCAAGCAGACGTTAACTAAAGATTCCTCTGACTAAACATATCTCTGCCAGGAATTCTCACACTAATAAAGAAATCACTTCTAAAGACTTTTTTTCCATCTTTTCAGCCTTTGCCTCATCTCTTTTGTCACATTAAGACTTGCTGGTCATCATTCTCACCAGTCCTCCCTTATATCAATCTATCTTCAGCTTCTGATTTTCCACTCCATACTCCTCCAGTTTTACAAAAAAACCTCCCCCAAATCACCTTGCATTTAGGAAGCTCTTCAGTTTCAAGAGAAGAGGTGATGATGTGTTAGGAGTATAAGAGACCTATTTTTGCCTCTAAGCCCAGCAGTCCTAGGGAAATTGCCAGAATTATAGTGGCTTTCAAGTTGAGTTTACAAAATCAAGCTGGTTTCAAAGCAGCATTTACTGCTCCATAATTCCGTCTAATCCCCACAGCTACTGACATAAACTAATTGCATGTACACATATGATCCCATTACGAATGGTGCAATCCAGATGGTGCCAATCTGGGACTGTAAACAGAGTTCCAGTGCTGTCAAATGCATGCCAGGCTTACCTGCTGCATTTATATCTCTATTCCTACTTCTTTATCATAGACATTTCTTATTTAACTGGTTGGGCAACACAGTAAAGCCATGTAGTCATAAATCCCCATGGAAAACATTGTCAAAAAAATGTCCCAGGAGACCCTGACAACACACGAATGCCTGAAAAGTCTGAGGTTTTGCTTTAAATCATTCTATCCTTACTATTATTATCATCATTATCACCACCACTATTTATTATTAATTCAGCAGCACTTCAGAATTCCTGTGATGAGCAATAACCTAGCTGCTGTAGAACCTAAAATCCCAAGTAGAAAAAGACAGTTCATACCTAAAGAACATACAGCATGTATGGTTATATTTCAGTCTAAATAGAATATGCAAACTAACCATCCACATGGTTTGTGTTTTTTTCTATCATCTCATAAACTAAATAACTAGTAACCTAAAACATATCTACACACCTTTATATAGATACACACATACTGCATATGCAATTACTTTAGAAGAAATTCACTGAAGGATGTGTGATATTAAAACTGATATTTACTACTCAATCTCTCAAGAAATCTCCAAAATAAAACAAGTGAAACAAAAGGTAAAATAATTCTTATATCCATTCACTCTTTGGTTGTCTGTAGAAAATATGTTTGGGAAATCAAACAGTCCTGGACAATTTAAAAGTCAAAAAGTTTCAGTGAAAAAAGTAACACATTTCTATGCTGTGATCCTTTAACTGAAACTGACCCTTGGGCTTAATCCCTAGGTTGCTGACCCAAGCATCCCAGATGATTTCAGTGTATATAGCATCAAAAAGGAAAATGAGTAGTCCTTCATAATAAAGAGGCTCAAACATGTTGGAAGTTAAACCAATACTTTAATTATACCCCTATGAAACTAGGAGATAGCTTATGTAGTAAAGCAGAACACATACAAAGGACAGAAAGTGTATGCATATAAGGGTATGTTGTACTAAATAAAACTAAAAAAATGGGCTACAAAAAAACTTCAGGAATTTTAATATTACAAAACAGCATTCCTCAGAATGAGAAGAACTTGAGGAACCCACGTGAAACAATTTTGGTCCCATGCTTACTTGCTAAAAAAAAAAAAAAAGCTACAAGTTGCAATGAGTTTGACGATTTGATCTTTGTTTAGAGGCAAAGAGTCAGTTCTAAACTTACTTTTCCATGACTTCATAAAATTCTGGTAAATGCTAATGGTAATATCTGTATTTGTACAGTCATACTGAGAAGGATGCATGTAGATCCAAGACACATAGCAAATAGTAATTCTGGGAAACAGTGCTCCGCTGCTAGAGTTCCACAGAGCACATCGTCTCATAAAGTGTGCTGTGTCTTTGTGATATATTAAAAGCCATTTAGTTTGATTCTCTTCTCACTTTTTTATTCCATTGATTCTTGAGCAGCTACCCTGATCTACACCAGCTCCACTTAGAGTAATAGCAAGTCTACTTCTGGCAAGTACTCAAGTTGTTTTTGCATTCACTTTCTATCCGTATTCATGCAACTAAAATTTACTTTTCAGAGCAAATTGAAAGTCAAATGAAAGGCCACTAGCCTGGCTGATGTGAATTCAATTTAGAATTCAACTGAATATTCACTAGCTCATTTTTTTTAATGATATTTATTCAGCTCTGGAAAACATTATACACAAAATGAACATCTGATATGAATGATTTGTGGAGATCTAAAGAGCCAGATCATTCAGAGGTATAAATCAGCTCGGTGGCTCTGCTGGAGCCAGTGGTCACACACTGAGGGACGAAGGCACTCAGTCATTCTTACATCAATTCTGATTCTTTCCATGTTAATATATAAGCACAGATGATTTTATGATTGTTATTATTGCTCTTCATATTATTAAACAAACAGTTCAAAATTACTGTATTCAATTTGAATTGCTTCTCACAAAATCACTAGCAGAAATCCTTTCTGAACATGCAAGAGGCACTTCAGTATTTCATGAAGTGTTAAATTGGCAAAACAACAACATGAGTTCATTATTGCAGATTCTTTCCAGATGGAACCATAAATGTACTGTACTTTACTGAGTGCCCATGGTACAAAACAACTGATTTGAATATTATGACCACTTTTTGAGGAATAATGTTTCACGTAGTGATCATTTATTTTTGCAGGGAAGAAACTAATTTAAAAATAAGCATAGAAAAGAAGATTCCAGAGCCTCTCTGACTTCTTTTCATCTGTTTCCTTCTAGCCTCTGAAAATCAGGACAAGATGTCACTGCAGCCTTTGTCTAGTTTTCAGCTCCAAAGCTGAACGTATACTCCACTACTCCACCTCTGAGCACAATACAGAAAGGCTGGGCCAGAAGCTCTTCTCAACACACCTGAGCCAAGATACTGACAGGCCATGTAAGGGGACTACAGCACACGGCAACATTACATATGGTAATTTCTAAATGAACTGAAATTTCCAAATAAACTGACAAAACCAAGGGAATAGAATTCTTTGAAATTTAAACAAATGAACACATATGCAATTATAAAACTAAAGTGATTGTAAGTTTCACAGTTGACTTCAAGAGAAACTACTAAAGGTTCTTAACTTTCTTTTTTTCTTTACTATGCCAGGTTCTAATTGTGTTTTTTAATCTGTGCATCTTTTTATTTACAGATCCATTTTAGAATTTAAAAAGGTGTGCATGCGCCTATTTTAAAACATCAGTCTAGTCTAGTCTTATCCTCATATAAATCAAGAATAATTCCAATGGTGTAAAACAAACATGAACAACACATACATATAAATATTTAAAATATAATCAGTTCTATCTGTCCACTATTCTTTGCTTAATGGAAAAGTCACCCCAAAATTTCATACATTTAAAGATGAAGTCGATACATTTTGTCCCCACTCACTTTGAACAGGTTTTGCCCCAAAGCAGTATCGTTTCATTAATCCATACTATTTCATTCAGTGGACTTCCTTGAAGCTTCCACTGTTCTGCTGGAGATTATAATGTATCTTTTCATCCACTCCATCTGAGCTGTTGTTTAAACTAACAGATTAGATCTACTTTTCCCTTTGAATACACCTGCATTTTGCCCGCACTTGTTTCTAGTTAGAAATGATTAATTTTTTTAATTAAGCTTACAAATGCCTGAAAGAGGTAGCTACTTTTTCTTGGAATTTTAGATTTAAAACTAAATATGGAAATAATGATAGAGCAAACAAACAGCAACACATTAATTTCCTTCTGCTTTAGAAAGGCTGTGATATCTTCAAGGGAGCATCCAATATGAAATTATGCTCCCTGGTCTCCAGAGTTTTTCTGAACAACCAAATTCCCTTGTAAAATGTTAATACCCCAGTCTTCTCAGTTCACTTACATGGCAGGAAGCACATCTTGCAGTGAACTACCCATATTTCACAGACACATAAATTTCTCTTTTGTTAAATCTCTGCTTGTATATTTCATAGCTCAAAGTTGAAATTTCCTTAAACTCCGATCAAGAAACTCATTGCAGTAAAATATTTGTCCCAATTAAAAAATAAACACTACTAACAATGTGATAAGATGAACTTGATGGGAAAAGAGGCTTTTATAAATGTACTTTTACCTTAGATTTTGTCTTGAAATTAAAAAAGAAGAGACGCTTTTATCATTCTTTATTGTGAGTTAGGGGGTAACTTTCTTAGAAATTAAAATAAGCTCTGCGCCACTACCTTGTACTACTATAGCATAACTGCTACTGTTTTTCTTTCCCACTAACTACATTCACATAATTTTGAAATGGCCATAATAGCACGATAAAAATTGGCTATATTGTTAGACACTCCAATACATCTTTTGTCCCAAAGAAATGATGAAAACTTTATTGCTCTTGACAAAGTTGACGGAGATGGAGTAATATTCTACTTTTGTGACATCTTCAGGATAAATTCTGAAACCATAATACTATTGAGGATCCTGCATATTCCAACTCTCTGACATTAAATAGGGCAAGAAAAGCAGAAACAAACTAACTCCACAGTAGTAATGAATTTTCATAACTAATCACAGGGCCACATCTCTATTCTTTGTTCATCCCACTAAAATTCTTCTCAAACTCAGTACAAATGAAGGGTAGCAGAAAAAGTTAATTTACATGAATGTATAAATTTCCATAAGGCATGGTCCAGAGATTACAGTCAAACTCTCCAAAACCAGAAGTACTAAGAGTCCTCAGACTCCTCTGAAAATACTACTAGTAGCCGAGACCCGTCTAAATATCTGAAGAGCATATGTATTGATGTGAAAAAATATTCCTTATAAATACATACTATCATGTTAGGAAGGAAAAGAAATATATTTCTTTAAAGACTTGCTCTTCAGCAAATTCATACATTTAATACTGATTTTTCAGAACATAAATGCATGAGGCTGAAAAAAAAAGGATTACTCTATCTTTGTTCAATTTTATTTGGGTGGATGTTTGTACCTATCTCTGTGTTCATGAAGTATCCACAGATAAAGGATAATGTACCTACAAATTAAGGTAGAATGGTCTAGCAGCCTGACCGTTACGTTTAAAACTGTTGCCTCCAGTAGATCAACCACTTCATTTATGGATTCTAGTCTCAGGTTTTATGCCATCTTCACTGAAGAAATCCCTTAACCCATCTGCCTACATTTCTGTAATGACACTAATGTCAAACTACCTCTTTACTTCTGGAGTCTGATAAAGAGTAACGAGTTATCATTTTGAAACGGCTTCAAGGAGAAAACTATTCCACAGTCATTAAACTGTGCTTTCAGAGATAATCGAACTCTAAAGGGAATAACGACAAAATTACCTTCCCCCCGGCCCCCCCCCCCAGTATACTTGTGTTAAGTCAGGTTTCTGCTTTTTTAATATAACGTAAAATTACCTTTTTTTAGCAGAGCCTGGCACAACTGGGCAGATTACCAAATAAAGATGCACCAAATAAATATTCACCATCAGAGAGAAAAATCACCTCTGTGATGCTATGTTTTTGCAAGAGATGGGAAAGAAAAGCATATTCTTCAGACCTATATACTAGAGAAATACCTGCCATTGGGTAAGTTCATACCTATACCTTGAGAGCACATATTCCACTGACACTGTTTCAGGAATTAATACTCTTCTGCAATATTAGCTATTGCATATTACATTCTCTTATGAGCAACATTTCTATTCTGTCATCTTAAGCATAGGTTAAGTGCAGCGTGTTGTTCCTTTTGAAGATCTTCATCCTTTTACTTTGTAGACCAAGGACAAAATCATCCTCTTGCAATATGTGTGCTCCTAAGCAAAGGAAGAGGATAAAACTAAGGGAAAAGTTTGGAGACTCAACATACACAATAACAGCTTAGAGAAGAAGTTTCCAAAAAGTGAAAGCAGTTGTATTTGGGAACACTTGGAAAGCCTCTCTGCACATGATGTTTGATGGAGTATTTACTATGTTGGAGCACTAGTATATTCCACATTACTCTTAAAATTGACAGGAGACGTAGGAGAAAAGTGTGCAGTGACTTCTCCAGTATTTCTTCCTTTCCTCCCACTGGTAGAACACAGGCATGCCCAAGTATCAAGCTGCTGTCCAGAAAAATGACAGCCTTGCATTCTCTCACACCTATCAAATATGCTTTATAGGCGAAATTTTATATTATTGAAAGTTATTGTATGGCCTTAGAGGTACCAACATGCAAACTATTTTCAATAGTTCAATAATTTTATTTCAATAAACAGTGGCATTTCTTACATATTCTTCATTTTTACAGAATGTTATATTTAAAGTACACGATAAAAACATCCACTTTTTTAAATCAAGTACAACCTTTTGACAGGATTTGGCCTACTTGAAACCCATTCCCCAAGCTCACCTACTCAGCAAGAATTCTCCTTATATAGGTGAACTGCCTGCAGATACCTGGAGTGCATTAAGAGTCTTTTATAAGTCATTTTGAAATAGTTACAGAGTTTTGGGTTATAGAATTACCTTATTTTGCATACCAGTAAAAGTTATTAAATTCCTATCTCAAGTTTCATAGTAGACATGTCTTACCATTGATGGTTCTTGAAATGTTTGAAATTCCTTTATGCTATTTCAGATTGCTCTTTAAATAAGTTGACAAGCAAGAATGATATCTAAACCACTGTAAAGAGACTGACAACAAACACAATCTGAAGTCAGATAAAAGGGGATTTTTGATGGGCCTGAAACGTAGAAGCAAGGCAAAGAATAAATCTGTTTCTTGTAAGTTATCTTCTTAAAGGAAAAATATCTGGAGTGTATTTTATCTAGGACCTGTCAAAATAATAGCTTGGTGATGTGAATTCCGAACATAGAAGTGTTCTATTAGCAATCAACAAGAGACAAGAAATATACCAATCTTTTCTAGTATAGTTTTCTGATCAGACGTATTTGTTTTACTTCATGAGATTGTTCTAAATTCATAACATATGGCTGCATCTTTAATTCCTACCATTTTCTGCTTAGCAAAGGAACTTCACAGCCAGGAAACGTAAGCTAAGGATGGTAGGTAGTCCTCTGATTACATTGGTACACTTACACAAAACACTGTTTGAAAGGCAAGTGAATAGCTGAGTTCTTATCAATGATAATAATGAAAAATTACAGGAATTGCAGACATTACATATTGTAACTACAAATTAGGAAGAGTAAACAACAGATAGTGATAGCATAATTAAACTATTACAGAAGTAATCTAATTTGGTTTTTTAATTCCATCTTCAGATATCTGATTATGTATTTTGTTTTCAAAGACAAAGCTTTTTTTCCCAACTCTTTTCTCCTTTCTTACATATTAGCAGACAAAGTAATGCTAGAAAGAATACTTCTTTGCAATTGTTGGTTTAAAAAAATTTGGTTTCTACTGCTTGTATGAACACAAGCAAAAATAGAATAGCTACTCAGATGTGAGCTTCCTAAGAAAATGTATCTTGTCACATCTTCAAGATATCTGTCTTGAAGGGACAAAATTAAAGTTAATAGTTATGTTTCTCTAAACTAAAGGCTGTGTGAAAGAGGTAGCAGAAAAATAGCATTCTCACTCAGCAAGACTTGTGAGAAAATATTCTTCATTCCTTATCCAGGTTAAATTACATTGCTTTAAATTAAAGAATCAGAAGAATCCTAGAATTATCAAAGTAATGAGCTTCCCTTTATTTCCACAATGAAATTAATCAGAACTTATTTTCACAGTGACACTAATCAGGGAAATTATTTTCATGCATTCAAACTGAATTTGGCTTCTTGTGAAAATGCCAAAAATATGCCTCTCTGTCTTATGATCAAAAGCAGTAATCTCCATCAAGTAAATCTAAGTTTTAGACTTGTCCAAATATGGAATTGCATCTGTGTTGGAAGTCCACTAAGAAAATTTTGAACACGCTTACTTTATTTTCTTACATCAATGAATGTCCGTTCCCAAAGAAAGGGTAGCAAATTAGAAAGCAAATAGGTCACAAGTAATAATAGTCATAATGATTTTAGGCACATCTCCTGATTGGTAATGGCAAACAGGAAAGGCATGGAGATACCTTGGGGAGATTACTGCATAAACAATGGAGACCTATTGCACTATCCCTCAGCTCTATTGTCAGGAAGTCAGCATTCATTCATCTCTCTAAAGCATCTAAATTGAAAAGCATAACCGCAAATAATAAGAACAAATGATACAATGACTGTTGTTCAGACTTGAGTGTAAGCTACAAAACAGTTAATATGAAAAAAGAGAGGCCAAATACCTGAGTTCTGTGTAAGGCTGGATTCACAAAAGGCAATTAACATTTTTCCCTGTCCTAATGAAACCTGGATCTAAAATACTGTGCAAAATTTTGCTGGATATTGTTTGAGACTGGCATGTGACACCTAGTTTTAAGAAAATCTTAACAGAAAGGTTTATTTTGTTCATCACTTACTAATCTCTTCTTAGGTTAGTAATACCTGTACCGATTTTGGCTGACACACAGTGCTACAAATCAGCCTGCTTTAAATCAGCTGCTTTTCTGCACCTGTCTACACCATGAGGTTTTTATGAACTTAGTGGAATCTGTCCTCGTAAGTGATTAAGATTTCTATTTCTCACATAAAATAGAGTAATAATTTCATTAAGCTGATAACACAATGCTGCATTACATTGCTGAACAATGAGTAATTAGTGATACTAACAAAGAATAGTTCAAACTGCTGTAGTAAATAAACCCAACTTTTACGTGTTACGTCCCAAATCCTTTTAAAGTATGTGGGATTGCACATGAATAGCAAAGAATGTGGTACACTCAAAAACACGTACCTAAGGTCAAAATCCTGTAAAAATGCATATAATATATGGAAAGTGCCCCATTACCAGCAGTTCCCAATGACATTTCCTGCTTTCAGACACAAACAGGAAAGCATTTAAGAACATAACGAAATGTGCGGAAGTGCTATTATTATTCCATGAAAGTAAAAAAGATGTTTAACCACAGGTTTAAATTAAATATATTCAAGAAATTTCATGAATACACAAATGCTGAAAGCAAACAGTCCTTTTTTGTAGGTCTGCAATTAGAAGTGACTGGTTTGGTAAATGCATTTTTAAAAAGGCCAGTTATAATTTGGCCTCTTGCTTAACACGGGCGTTGATTCAGCCAATGGCTTGTGCAGCATTGGAAGCTGTGTTTGTTATTTTTGCTCTACTAATGAAACTGCAAATATTTTATCACCTTGTTGCCTTCTTGTAGTTCCCTTTTTTAGTAAGAATATTTCATTTTTAGAAGGAATTGAAGTTTTGTTTCACCTAGGAAAAAAGGTTGGCTGTACTTTAAGCAAGAGAGATGAAGCAGACATCATCAAAGAGAAATGGGTATAAAAACCTGTAAATAGAAATTTATGGCTCATTTTTGAAAATTTTAGTGAAGTGAATATCAAACAAAAAATACAAGTTCAAGTGACTTCTGTCAACCACAGGTACCACAAAGAGAAAGTACCAAGTTGTATCAGATAAACATTTAATAAGACACTAGTAATTAAATTTACTGATTTACTAATATTATCAAAACATGAAAATCTCTTGAAAACAAAGATATTTGTAATTTAACAGTACAACCTAACTAGTTCATCAGATTCTGGAAAAATTTACTGAACTTCCTATTTCTCTACATATTTCTACAAGATACTTTCAGATGATTCATAGCAATTAATTCATCTTTGTAATGATAGAGTCAGTGCCAAATCCTGATACTTTTGACCTGAATTTTTATAGCCATACCTGTTCATTATTGTCCACAGTATTAAAACACTGTTTTAGTATAAACATATAGGATATAAACATATAGGGCTTATTACAGGTCCAACAAATAAGGCTCTGTACTCTTTTGCAGGGATAACAAGAAGACATCAAATTAATTTTGCAACAGAAGATCACATCTAGAATCACAGAGTGCTTTGGGTTGGAAGGGACCTTAAAGATCACCTAGTCCAACCTCCCTGCCGTGGTCAGGGACATCTTCACTAGATCAGGTTGCTCAAAGCCCCATCCAACCTGGCCTTAAACACATCCAGTGATGGGGCATCCTCAACTTCTCTGGGCAACCTGTTTCAGAGTCTCACCACCCTCATCACAAAAATTTCTTCCTTATATCCAATCTAATTTTACCTTCTTTCACTTTAACACTGTTGCCCTTTGTCCTATCACTACACTCCCCGGCAAAAAGTCTTTCTCTGTCTTTCTTATAAGCCCCCTTTACATATTGAATGATAAGACTATGACAAATCAGTTGAAGATTTATCTTCTGAGACATAAAAATGAATGAATGAGGCAACAGGAAAAGGTATGTAGGAAGGGAAACTTTTAAGATATTCTAATGGTTCTAATTTTAAAAGCTGTCATCAAATCTTGATAGATTATGAAAGTGTGTCTAGTTAGATAAATTATAGCCATGACACTTTGGAGATCAAGAAGGTACCTTAATTTATTAAATAGTGACTAAGTACAAGTAGCATGGCTCAACACTGAAGTGTGCTAAGTTCAGATAACTGCATTCAGAGGGTGTGAAGATGTATTGAACAGTGAGAGTTCTATTTTGTAGGTTATTTGCAAAGATTTAGCATTTATTTTAAGGACATTATCTGTATGCCTAATTTCATGGGTCCATGGTGGCAAAACATAAGGCAGAGACACAAAGAGATCAGCAACAAGGGGTTCTGTATTGATATATAGTTAGGTATTCTATAGGGAAGATGTTGAATGATCCTGTAATGCATTTTGTATTGCATGCAGCATTTAACATTAATGTTCAACTCTCATTCTGCCAGTATTAAATGTTATATATTTTGTCAGAATAAAGAAAAATTAAATTTATTCTGTCCTTAACTCAATTTATTCATTCTTAGTGCTGGAGTTTAAAAGGAATTGTTTTGCTCTTCTGTGCAACTATAAATAAAGCAAATTTTTTTAAAAGTATATTAGTTGGGTTTACATCTTACTATAAATCTCAAAATGACAATGGGTGTGAGAAGGTAAAGAAGTTTCCCAGTCTGTGAATCTTTTCACCACAAACTGAATTTACCAAGCTGCTGGATTCTCTGTTTTTCCTCTCTGCTGAGAATAGGGCTGATTTAAATGCCCTGACCCTCACACCACCTTGCATAAAGCAGATATAGAGACTCTGGCAAATCTTACCAGGTTCTCCCTGAAGTGGGAGGGATAGATACCGGTTCGTTGCGTAGCTTTATGTAACAATATTTACCATAATGCCTTCATTGGCAATGCAGGAAAGAAACTCAGCAGGTTGTGTTCTAACATGGAACACAAATTGCCTTCCAACTTTTTCCCTGTGTGATGCAGGCTAGTTTCCTTCCCATGCTGTTACTTTTCCATTGAGTCGTGAAATGAGTCATGAAGAAATCTGAAATGGAAGATGCAGAATTGCCTGGCAGAGGATTTTCAGGAAAGGCATATTCCAAGCACACAGTGTAATACAACTGAAAAAAACCTTCTAATATGACTGAATAATTATGACTACAGAACACATGAACTACACTGCAACCCAAAAACTGAGATTATATCTAATTGTGAAACCCAAGTCACAATGTCTCAGGAAATTTAAATCTGGATTTGAGGAGCTATGTGAGCAAGTTAGATACCTACTAAATTAAAGCACCTTGGATTACTACACCTTTCTGTAAATCACTATTTACAGTCTATCTGACTTGAATACTTCTACTTTGGCTGTGAGAAATATACACTGTAGTCTACACACGCCAAATCAAGAAATTTCTTTTATTTCTATACAATTTAAAAGCTGAAAAAGGAGCTTGATTTAAGCCATTTTATAATCTCTTGAATAATAACATATTTAACACACCTGTTGAAAGCCCGTAACAGGAATTTAACAAATCAAAAATATAGTGTAAGAGTCCACTGTAACACATTATTCAAATGAATTTTTTTTATCATATGATGGGCACTTTAGTAAGACAATTCCATTCCGGGAAATATGGCGTTGTATCTTTTAAAAAACAGAATGTTTACTGGCAGTCCTAAATTTGTTTGTCAGTAGTGATACATTCACAAAGCAGTTAACCCTGACAGGAAATGCATATGATGTGCTAATACATAAAAAGCCTTTGCAATCCATGAGCTGGCTGCATCATCTTTGTAAAAGCCCAAGGGAGCCACAGACAATTTTTCCACATACTCTAGTGAAGACTGAGAAGGTGGTGGTTTCTGCTCCCACTTTCATTCCACAAAACCAGAACTGGATAGTTCTGCTTCCTACAAAAGCAGCGGGATAACAGTGAGAACCGTCCCCCTGCCTGCCTCAGAGCTTATAAAGGAATTGTGTCTCAGTGCTCAGTGAGAAGCCTGGCACAAAGACAAAGCACTAGGATTATTCTGGCAGAATCACTCAAGTAGTGTGAGATTTAGTTTTCCAAAAACAGAGAGAATGTCATATTGTGGGGAGCTGTTCTTGCTTGTAAGCACTTCCCAGATCATCCTGTCTGAGTTATAGCTATACACCTGTACTAAAAGCCTACAATAATATTTCTTTTTGCCTTTTGAGATTTCAACTGAAGAGGCGTAAAACTGCATTACTCTCACTTATATAAAACCAAGTTAGAATCCAAAATCTGTACCATCTGCCAATACAGATTTTTTTTTTACCTTTCTAATTAACAGTAATTGTATCTAATTAAATAGCAATATACTTTCCATGAGAAAAGGAACCGTTCATAGGTAGCCAGTAACAAGGAACTGATAATACTGTAATATCAACGCACAAATTAATATTTTTCCACATGTATTCAGTAAGTATTTTTTGTACTTAAGATTTCTCCTTCTATGCCCTGATCCCAAACAATTCTTTGCAAATTCCTGACATCCATACCTAGAGTTGAATCATCTGAAATTTTGGACACATTTCGTTACATCTTGTCTCACAGATCAGGTGGTGGTATTTCCGCTTACAGATTGGATCAGACTAAGACTAACATTTTTGGACAAGAGGAAGCTTTGCAGAAGTCTTCTTTTCTTCCTAAGGAAAGAATGTAACTTAAGAAAGGCAGAAGATAAACACATTCAGAAATATTTACAAGAAGAGTTGTGTAAAATTTCTAACTCTCTCTTCTAAATGAAGCCTACTTCGCCTGAAATAGCATTCCAAGAAAAATCAGGACTACTAATTGGGGATTTCTTTCATCCTAACTGCCAAGAGTAATTCTGTGAACAAAGCATCAGATATTTTCTGTTTAATTTAAGCTCCCTTTCTCTCAGAAATTTGGTGAAGACTGTGGTAACCCTATTTCAGTGCTCTGTGCAGTCACACAGAGAAAACTGTCAACATATGAAACCAAACAATAAAGACAGCCAGGTCCACTCTTTGCAGGCTTAATAAACAAATCTCCTTAGCAATACTTACTACTAGGCAAGAATTCATACATGGAAAATTATGAATCCTGGAAATAGAAGGATTTGAAATGAATATTTACTTGAATACACACAAATACATATTCCTGAAAAAAATAAAGCTAATTTCTAAATTTTTATGACCTGGGCCTTGATCATATTTGCATACACTTATTACTTGCTTATTACTTATTACAATATTTATGTTAAGTATTTTCTAATTTCTGAGAAGAAATGTAGTAACACGCTTCAAAGTCAACCCACAAAACCAGCTACTGCAAAAATCCTACACAGAGTACACAAATGCACTATGCTAAAAAGGACAAATACAGATACATTCAATCTATCTATCAAACTTTGATAATGCTCAGAACTAAATTAACCCAAATCATTTTGGCATAGTAGGAGTTTAGCATTACATAGCTCATGTTCCTTTCCCTGCTTTTCAGGTTAGCAAGGTCTGATACATTCTTAATATTGAGTTGGAAATTCCCCTACAGAAAGCTCTTTAGTCCATGGAAACCATGCTCTGAATCCAGCATTGATACAACTAGGGTCTAGAGATTCTTGTCCTGTGGCCTTTATTGACATATCTATTGTTCTTTTCACTCTTGCAACAAGAGCTGTTTTGAGATTTTCTTCACAAAATTAATTTCCTAGCAAATCTAAAATTGCCGCTCTATTGCTGTCAGAAATATCCACTCCATATTGCACCCGCTCTTGTCATTACAGGCAAAGAAACCAGCAGTTCCAGAGATGTGTAAGAAAAAGAGGGAAAGCACAAGAAATAACCCCTCTTTGCTTCCCTGTGTAGTGGTTATACACTTAATTTACAGTTACATTTAACTTGACTCCATTACCTAACAGGGATTTTCCCCATCACACTTGCTCTGCTATACAAGGAAACAGAAAGAGAATGGTATGAATTTGGATTCAGAGCAAATTATGGCAGGAACTCAACAATTAATAACCTAGAGAAAGAAATGGAATCTCCAGAAAGATGACTATGATTGAGATTTTCAGAAACATTTTTTAAAGTTGCATCGGAAGTGCCACTTATTTCAAAGCGAGTAAGGAAAATACACAAAGCCAGGCACTGCCCTAAACACTGATCTGAATTAATTGGTTATACGCTGAATGAAGGAATGATTTTTCCTTGTGATTGCCCTTAAATTCTATAAGAAGAACACATTTTACTTTAGAATGGCTCCAGTTCAAATTCAGTATTGTAAAAACAAAAAAAAAGGATGTCCAATCCTATTTGCAGGACAGTACAAGCTAAGAAAGAGGGCTAAGACTCTTTCAAAAATAAATGCACAGCAAAGACTCTTCTATTTTTATTTTGCATGGTCTTCAGGAAGGCCAAATTCTGACCTGAATCGTATAAGGCAAGCAGTTCTCTGTCCTTTTTTGTATGAGATAGGAACAATTTCTACCCAGTCTCTCTCTGAAAATAGGCAAAGCAAGAGACAGAGAATGGCTGATATATTTGATATGCCTTAGTCAGGTAGGCTAGACCAACTCCCAAAGGTGACAATTGCACCCCTCAAGAAACTTTTAGCAGGACAAGACAGAAACTTTGACAGCACACACTTGAATGAGAACTTCCAACAAACATTAGCTCAGACAAAAAGAAAGTATCCACTTGAATGCAAGTTTAGATACAGCATCTGCTAGTTTTGCAGGTTAGATCCTTTCCCGCAATTATCCACCACATAAAAAAATGAAACATTGGTTTTGGTAGCAGTTTCATTTCTGTTTTGCCCGAGGTATCCCAGATTGTCCTGATACGAACGACAACCAGAAAGGTTTGGACATCGTTTTCTCTTTTTTAAGCAATCACTACAGAACAGTGGATGTAAATGCGGAATGCATTTGCTCTCTTGCAGTTGACCTCTATGAAATACAGCCAACAGGTTCAGCTTACCTTTCAGTAAAGAATGACAACATATATTCTCTTTGGACGTGTACCTTATTGAGCATTAATTTTGGATTTGGGTCATAGCTTTACTAATCTTAAAAGATTTAGAAAGATTGCCTCTGAAGTTCTGAAAGTAGTAAGTAATTCTGAAAGTAGATAGTTCAGCCATTGTACAATTACATACAATTAGCTACTAAAGCACTTTCCGTAAACTCATCTACAGCATATATCTTATGAAAATAAAACTCATTTTCACTACAAATCCATAAAAGCACATAAAGGCTTTCACTGTCACTGGTTTTCAGATGATGATGTCATTTTCTCATACACTTTTCTTTTAGTTAGTCAATTATCAATGTCAATTTGGTGATCTTTTTTTTTTAAAGTACTTGAATTACATTTCTACATACTTAATGCATCTATTCCAAATGGTACTTCTACAAAGACAGGAAAGTAGATTATACAAATACCGCCCATCTATCAACTGGAAATATTAAATAAGAATGTTTTTTAAATTAATGTGTGTCTCGTACTGTCTAAAGAAACTGAGCCTAAGAATCAGTATTCATTTAAATCCTTATTAATTTTCCAGTATAACACTTGGTAGAAGGGTAGTCAAACAAAGGAAGATTTAGACAAATGGTGTCAAAGTTACAATGTTTTAATTTAAAAAACCCATGTGTTTTATTTCTAAGAATCAGTACAGAATATGTGAATTGGAATTCAGAATTTTAATTATACAACATAGAGGTTTTAGGCTTTTATAGGATGAACATTCTCGATTGGTCAAAATTTTATACATTTCATATATTCTAACACATATCAGGAGGCTAATAGCTACAGATTTTCTAACCCAAAACAAGCAAGGGAGCAAAATCACATGATCGTTGCTTGCACCAAAGAAGCAGATAGGGGTCAACATCTATGACTTTCTAAAAATCCAGCCTAAGTGCACAGGCAATTTAGATAAGAAAGGTAGATACAAAAAAAATCTTCCAGACAGGATGTAGAAATATATCTCTGCTTCCATAAGACAGTTCAGCTCAACTGACAAAAAGGGGTAACAGAAGTAACACTGCTCCAGCACCAAAGGTCTATAGAGTGGGGGGATCACAGAGGGAAATGTTCCATATACATAAACTCCCTACAAAGCTTGAATCTCTAAAAAATGCATGTAGCTGGTCCCTAGAAATGTGAAATATAAGTATTTCCTTACTAAACAATGCATATGTGACATAAAATTAAATTCATGCATTACTATTAGATAACAAAATATTTTTCAGGGCTATAACAGAAGCTGGAAAACTGTCACATATCAGGTTTGCTAGTAACAATGTTGACTCAATATTTCTCCAACACAGTTCTTTGTCTCTCACAAGGGATAGTAGAGCACTATGTAACACTTTTATTCCTGACAGTTTTTCTTGCAGGTGCATATAGTCAATCTATTTGCCATTTCTTCTGTTGCACTCCCAAAAGAATACACCTTTATTGCATCTAAAAGCAAGTGACACATTTCCCCCTAACTGAACAGTCTCAGACACTTTCTTTATAAATAAGTTATTTTAGAAATGTTTCCGTATGTGATAAACTGTAAAAGGCTATCTAATCTGTGGCAGGCTAAGAACTATAGTCTCCAGGAGTTTTCCTTGAGGAAGCATTTGGGACCTGTATATTTTCATACCAGATGAAAAGCTGTATGTTTGCTGTTATACAGGCAGGAGCAAGATGCATGAAGGCATACAAAAGTTACAGCAGACGTTGAGATATTTCCAGAAATAATCCAAGAGAGTAAACACCAATGAAAACTAAAATTCCTTCCTGCCCACTGTTAGAAAACATACTGATTTTCTAACCAATTCCATATATGATCTAGGTTTATGTAATTTAATACAACAGATACTGAATAATACATTCAGATACTGAATATACTTCCCGGAATATATTGAATAAATAGATAGTGATTCCAAATCCCAAGATAATGCAAATATGTTCTGCAAATAAAGACGTATTTCAAAATTTGGTAAAACTCGACACAGGAAAAGCTATTCAAGTTCAGTGCTAGTGTATCATTAGCTCTTTGAGTGTAATGACAAAATTACAGCATCAGAGCCTCAGCTGGTATAAACTAAGGACTATACTGTACAGTCATTACACATCAAGCTACAATGAGCAAACAAAATAAAGACATCACCAGCTGGAATCAAAAGCAGTATTATAACAGCTATAACTAACTGTCACTATTTAAGTAAAAAATATAGTTTATCAGTCCATATTGTTAAAAACTCAAATTAACATTCTTTACTATCGCTCTTCCCCAGAATAGGCTACTAGTTGCCTTGGGAATGTATCAGCAAAACAAGATTTCCTAGGTATAATTTACTACTAATTCTTTATTCAAGAGAAAACCAAATTCTGAAAACAAAGCTATCCACCCCAAAATAGTTTTAGAGAATAAATATTGTTCTAGAAATTAACAATTAGACTTCTCAGTTCATTTGCCAAACATCTGTATATGTAAAATGTACTCTAAAATACTGTTACTCTTGGTTAGATTAAATCAAGTAAAAAGATAACCTAGCATTCTTTGATCTGAAACATGCAGAACCATAAAATGTTTGGACGTGATAAAAATTTGACATCATGGATAAGCTTCACATCTTTTATTCTTTTTCATAAAGAAGTGTCAGACAGCTATATAAAAATAATAGATCAAATAAACATAGACACTGTTGTACACAGAGCATAAAACCTTAAAAAAACACTGAATAATTCAAGGTAACTCTAGCAACACTTGTAATTTTCAACACTTGCAATTTTTCATAAAGCAATACTTTTAATTTTCATCTTTTTTCTACGGTGCCTCAGGAAAAAGAAAGGGAAAAATTGAAACTATAACTACAAATATTAAAGTGTTTGCTTTTAGTATCAGTGTAGTAAATATGGCATTACTCTTAGATGGTAATGCAATATGCAAACAGTATTTGTCCCAGATCACCACAGTAAACAAAATTTTCAGAGACCATAGTATTTTCCCCTTGTGCATTTTTGCAAAATTACTCTGCAAAAAATAACAATTTTTTAATACCTTCACAATAGACAATACTTTTCCTTTCTGAAATAACAGAATCACACAGAGATTAAGTATCTTTTTCTGTTCTAGGGTAAGTGCTCAGATTTTCAGCAATGTAATTAGCCTAGGTGTATCAGGCTATATCTGCACGAACTTTACCTCTGCATTGCACCGCATGGCATTTGTCATAGGGAAACCAAAGATCTAGTCTCAGTTTTACCTCTCATCTGCTTCTTGCATCTGCTGTGTCACTTTAAAATACACATTCTCTTCCATATCTTGCCCTCTAAGTAATATTCCTGTGCTTATGTGCAGAGGAAAGAACAGATCACCAGGAAAAACACAGACATTCAAACAGTGACTAAATATATAATTGGGAGTTATAACATGTAACTTGACCTGAAGAAGTAAACATCACATCCACATTTCACTTTTATCTCTTATACCTATGTTTTGTGCGATCATACTTGGACTACTGTTTGCTTGTTCTTAAGAATTTTCCAAACTTCTCAATTCAAGAAATAGTGGCCTAAAACGTTATTTTCCTACCAGCCAATCTTGAAAACAATTTCCTTTTCTCTACCCCTTCCAGATATACTGACACCGTAATATTACTGCTTCCCTTTCTCTCCCAGACAGTTCCTCAAATCTGTATCGCTTTTTCATTGTCACAGCACCAGGAGTTTTGTTAACACACGTTGCAAGGACCAGATGCACTTATGTATTCTGGAGGAAATGTATATACTGTTGTTACTCGTATGACCATTATGGCTAGCTTATTCCGTGGGAATCATTTGACTGTTTCAAAGTCCAGTATTTGACCAGCCCTCTTGATTTCGATTTCTTTAGACACTCCTAACTAGTCGAAGTGAACTGTCTTGGGTTTACATATTGACAATCCATTGTTACAGAGTTTGATACTCTAACTAGGTAGACTCAGTTTGTGTCTTGGCCACAACATATGCAAAATAAATGTTTTCCTTGTTTTTTCTCACTAAATTTTCCTTTTGAGAAATTCTAATTATAAAGCACCAATTTACTGCTAAGTCTACTGTGTAAGTTTTAATGAAGTGAGGTGTTTTAGGGAGAGACAGTCGTACTTTTTTAAGAAATATGGGACATCACTATTGTTTTCTGATGTAAGAGTACTGCCAGAACTTAGCTGCAGTGGTTTTGTCAGCCTCATACTTAAAATATCATTAATTTCTTTAGTAACTGAACTCATAACAAACCAAAAGGAGTAAATTAAATTTTTATATATATATATTATATGCATTAGTGGCGTATGAGTCACCTTGATCTCCTTTGGGATGGAACTCTAATTAACACTGGAACATATTTTGTCTCTAAAAGTTTCTGTTGATTGCCCAAGAGGTAACAGGAACTCATTTTGCTAGATGATGTTAACTTTTATGGGTTAAGGTGGTAAGTTACCAGGAGCCGCAGCTGTGTGTTTTATGCTCAGGGCACTTTTTAAGCAACTCAGTATTTTAAGAATCATGACATTCTCATCTGATGTAAGAAAAATTAACAAAAAGGAAGAGAAATGATAACTTGTTATGTATTAAAATATTAGAACTGAGAAAAGAACTGTGTTACTACTCTGACATATCACTTATGCATGTATTATATATGGTAAGTTCAGGTAATTAGAATTACAGCAAAGAAATGAAGTTATTGACATGAGCTGACTGTAAAGTGCAAAGAAAGCTATTGTTAAAGCAATGACATGGCCTTTGCAACTCTGAGATTTGCTAACAGTTCTTGGTAAGATTTGCAAATTGAAAGAATATTAAAATCACTTCCATATGCTGGCTTGGACATAGAGATACTAGCATTTCTATTTTATATCTGTTTTCAGAAGTTTCAATATAACAACAGCATAAGCTGAAATTTAGCTTGGAACACAGGAGTCTGCATAAAGCAATCTTGTGCACTTAAATAAAAAAACCCATTATTTAAAATGTTTTAGACCTTCTTTGAATTAGAAATGTAGAAAATATTTCCCACCTAAAAAACCCAATTTATCATCGTACCATTCTAGAACAGCTTCGTTTCTAAACCTGGAGTGCAGAATGCACAGAACACTTGTATTTTGGTAAACTAGCAAAAGAGAAAGTAAACAGTGGAACTGCAGATCTTCAAAACAAACCACACTTATTAGGTCAAAAACCTAAAATACACACCATAAGTGGAAGATTTAACTGAAGCTCCTCTTTCTTTTCAATTTACCTTCTTTATCAAAGGAAACACCAAAACCTTCTTTGACAGAATGTTATGACTTTTGAAGCCCTTTCAAGCTGTTTTCATTCCTTTCTACTATTTGCACGGACAAAATGAAATGTCATAAAAACAAAAGATAGACCAATTTTTGCATTCTCATTCCTCGCAATAAAGAAAGGTATAATTACTGATACTAGTTTCTCCAAAGTATATTTTTTCTGAAAGGGATATGTTTCATGTAACACAAAACCTTAATTCCTATGAGGCACTGTAACAAGAGATCCAATAAAATCCTCAGGTACTAAAAGCAGTGACGGGATGGGTTTAAATGCCCAAATACAGAATCATTATCCAAAAATATGTGCTAGTACCTTATCTACCAAACTAAGTTATTGCTTGTGGAAAGGGTGCTAGATGAGAGTGCTAGCTCCTCTGTAACTATCAGCTGTCCTTGTTCTTCTGCCCTGGTAAAAGACAGGAAGACCTCAGAGAAATTAAATCTGAGGGACCATTCTTTAGTCTTGATGGTTCACATACTATTAGTGGAGGTAACCTAACTTACTTCCTGAGACTGCTTTTAATAGCTGTAGACCATTTGAACTGTAACTGTTCCTAGAACTGAGCAGTATGGTTCAGAAAAGCCTCTTCATGTGTCCTCCATGCTATACCTGTGTTGGTTTTTTTTTTCCATTGAATACTTCCCATTGAATCCTGAATTTTTGTATCAGTTGATATACACGGAGCCACACCAAGTATGCAGAACAATGAAGACAGATATGTAAGAGCTCTGAGCCACATATTGAAAAGCCTGATAAACAAAAAAAGCTACATATCCTCTCAGTAAAACCAGCTTTACACATTATTTAATTTCACTGCAATCAGTTTGGATTTCCATTGGAACAACCCTCCAAGCATGCAATTACTATGTTTGCTAGATTTTCAGTTATTTTTTAAAAGTCTGCCAAAGAACTATTAGTGTTTCACATGTCAGTGACACCTGGCATCCACAGTGACTCTGCAAAATGTAATGGCAGCAAGGGAATTGTTATTGTCTGTTGCTTCACTGGTCCATGAACTGAGGAGTTCCTGAGGAAGTCTTGGCACAGTGCAGCAAAGCAGCTGTTAGGCCCTATTGTTGTCAAGAATACACATTTTGACAACTACTAATCATGTATTTACTCTGAACAGTGAATAATCTTACACATTTATTATTCTCATAATATATTTACCCAACAAGTAATGGCAGCTCTAAATGAGTTTCTTATGTCCTAGCAAGAAAACACAAACAGTAATTAGTTTATTGTTATTTAGCCACAATTTATTTATTTATTTCCCCAAGCCATTCATCAGATGTAATCCTAAGTACATAATGGCAGGTAGCTTTTGGTGGCATTTATGGTTATCAAGTTTTTGGCAAAATTCCTCATGAACCATTATAGAGAACTTCCATTGTCTTTAAGACAGAGAACTAATTTTGCCCTGAATTGGGAACAACTTAAAAGACAGAAAAATAGATGATATAAATAAAACAAAACGCTTCAACAGTTGAATGGGTTCTGTTAAAAAAACCTAAACCAAATAGCGTTGCTAAGCTGTCTAAATTGCACATTATTTAGGTTTGTCATGACAGGCAATAAATGTAAGCCGTTCTTTGGGAAACTAACAAATCTTTGTGTAGTGATGGTATGATGGCAGATGAAACAAAGTTGTGATCTATATAGGCTAAGACAGAATCACAGAATCATAGAATGGTTTGGGTTGGAAGGGACCGTAAA
>VYXH01001642.1:177875-245080 GCA_013397275.1 Burhinus bistriatus | reverse complement strand
CTCAGGGCTGCTCTCAATCCATTCTCCACCCATCCTGTATTTGTGCATGGGATTTCCCTGACCCACATGCAGGATCTTGCACTTGGCCTTGGTGAACTCCATGAGATTGGCATAGGCCCATCTCTCAAGCCTGTCCAGGTCCCTCTGGATGGCATCCCTTCCCTTCAGCGTGTTGACAGCGCCACACAGCTTCGTATCATTGGCAAACTTGCTGAGGGTGCACTCAATCCCACTGTCCACGTGGGACACTCAGCATGGAAGCTGGTAGTAGGTCAAAACCTAAGATAGGTTTAATCTACAATGGAAAGTATTGCCGATTTTATACTTAGGAACTCTTATCTATGATAAGTGTCTGAACAATGAATTGGACCTATATGGCTGTATCAGTTTATACTCACAAATTATTCACTTCTCAGAAATATCTTTCCTACATGAACTAGCTAATGGGTAGACAAACATTGATCAATTTACTAAAAATTTCTCGTCTAAGGACAACTAAATATTAGATCATTCAGAACACATAAAAATATTACAAAGAATATTAAAATTGAATAAATCATCTCTAAGTCTTTTTTGTTGCACTACAGAAATACTGCAATATTTCCTTAGTACTATGAGATTGCTGAATGCACAGCATCATTTTTTTTCCTATTTGCTTCTCCCTGAAGTAAAACAAATCATAATGAATGATAAATATATGAGAATGCGGTGCTACATTTACAGTTATTTAGAAAACATAATAATTAAAAACTGTATTCATCTGCACCACAATAATGCTCTTTCTTGAAGCAAATCCAGCAGCAAACAGAATTACATCATACCACAGAGTCTGGAGATCACGTCCACTTTCCTTCTGACCTCAGAGCACAGGCTTATCAATTTTGAAATACATGAGATAAAGAAAAACTAATTTGACTTAAAACTGGAAAAGACTATGACAATGACTTTAGATGGTAAGACCACCATCAGTCTTCAACTGTGTCTAAAGACCCCAAGAACATGTCCCCACCAGAAGGTTTGTTGCTGGGACTCGGGACCAACTTAGCAACAGTGTGACTGCAGGCTGCCTCTTTCCCCTTGGAGTGGAGCTCCCAGGCAGCGCTGCAGGGAGCCAGGGCTGAGTCCCTGCCCGTGGGAGGTGCTTTCAGCTGAGGCTCTTACCCTTGGCCCCACCTGACCTACAGCCTTCTATCAGGTCACGGACCCAATTAAGCCATATCCCAACCCACAGGCTGATGTCTCGGCCTGACCTCAGCCCTGTCCCATCACTATGGACGTGGCTGACAGTGACAGGACTGTTTCACTCTGCTCACGGTCACCAGGCTCCTGATCCTCTTTCCTGACTTGACCTCAGCCCTGCCCTTCCTCACAGCCCCTGATGGCTGGGGGTTGCCCCCAGCTTTTCCCCTCTAGCTTGCCCTGTTACCTTGGTGGGAGGCAGTGGAATGGTCCTAGCCCTGCCAGTCCCCACGGGGAACCCAGGTGGCTCCTGGCCCCGAGGCAGCAGCCTGCCTTTCTGCACTACGCTGACGGGAGGCTCTGATGAGAGCAATACAAGATTTTTAAAAATTTCAGCTATGTTTCTGCTCTGAACAAACTTTGCATTTTGTTTGTTGTACAGATCCTTCTATGTTGTTCCTCACTGTGAGCAAAAATGTAAACATTTAAAGTTTTCTTCAGGAGAGTTGTTGCAATCTCAGGTTCATCGTTTTCTGAAGTGGAAAAATCTTTGTCTAACAGTAAGAAGATTTTTCACTAGCTGCAGATGAAGCAGGATATATCACCAGACATTGATCTCGAACAAATTACCTACTGCTTGAATAACAATTATTGCTTTTTGCTGCGGAAACCTACTTTTATAGAAAATACAAGGTCCAATGATGGTTTCTATGAGTGACCACATATAATCACCGAAAAAAAGGTAACTGCACTGATGATGGTAATATAGCATGGATGATCATTAATTATTAGATTAATTCATTAGAAGCACACGGGCTACAGTCCTAATGTTAATTTAAATCATAAATAGAGCATAAGGACATGCAGGCCATATTATCACCCACACAGAAAACCACTGGTAAGTTCTTGGCAGGAAAGCACGTCAGTACTGAGTTGGGGCTACTGGTCTCACAGCAAGACTGCTGATAGCGAAAGTGGGATAAGTTATTTTAACAAGCTGTTAATATGAATCGTTCCTTATCATACCATGGCTAAATGTGAGAACTAATGAGGTACAAAACTTAACTGCCTTAGGATAAGCCTAGAGATATATAAGTTAAAGGGAAGAGGAAAAGAATCTTTGCGCAGCTAAGCATAGTTAAAATCAAAAGACACATAAAAAATACTAGAATCCCTGACTGGCCCTGGAACACAAGCAATTATCATATTTAAACAAAGAAAACAAGAACACGGATGTGTTCTACTATTTTAAAATATTGTGATGTAGCATCAAAATAATCCATTTTGTTTGCTTATTTTTAGCCCCAAATCCTTCCTGTTTTCAGTTAGTCTGACATCACCTTCTGTCTTTATCTGGAACACTGCCCTTGCCATAATCTAAACAGAGATGCACTTAATCTTCTTTTGGGTCTAACAAAAACATTCAAGGTCTATTATTTTGAAAAGAGTATAATGATTTGTGTTGAAATACTTGATTTAACTCGTCATCAAAACATTTGGATTTGCGACTCATACTGAATTTTATTTTCCACTTTAATTGCCACAGTCTCAGAAGCAGACTTACATTGTGATGGTGAGCTGTATGGATTCAGAACACTTCCTTTTTCTCTTAAAACTTTCTGTGATGCTTATCGTTATTTTTTTGCCTTTACCTGCTTCTCCAGCCTTCAATTAAAGGCTGTAACAATTAGGTTTTATTTAATTGTAAGTTCGCTAACTGAATAGATATATAGACAGTTGAAAGCACCACGATTCTCTACAGGGTCTTGTTTATCAGTGTCTAAATCTTGGTTAACAGCTTGCTACCATTCTAAATATACAACTATTTATTTAAGTATTTATGTACAATGTTTGTTTACCATGGCAACTGCTATATCAACTTGACATACACGGAAGTAATTTTATTCAGATACATCTACCTCTTTGTTAGAATTCATCCCTATTTTATGACAGTTAAAGACAAATAACAACAAATTCTCAATATATGTTTCAACTTATTTTATGTATAAAAGGTACTTGTCAATTTTCTAGTATAATGTATATGACTAAAGGTATTTGCCAACCGCAGAATTGGTCAAACAGCCAATTAAATCAGTTGGGGAAAAAAATCATGGCAACCTTTGAATACTACTCAACCCGATTCTTCCATTAAGAAAGTTTTTTTATCTTACTTTTTGAATTTATACCCCACCTACAACTTTGGAAAAAGAAATACAAACAGGAAAACATACGTATCCCAGTAAAAATACATTTTCTTTTTTTACCATCTTTTCTTACACTTCAGACTCCATAGTCAGTAGCTTCTATATTCTAACTTCCCTTAAAAATTAATCCTGCTGTGTTCCAGACCTCCAGAAGAACATAGTCCACATCTGAATGCATCTCGGCAAAAGCAATCTACTACTGACTCCCGAGTTACTCAGAGCTGAATACTCAAAACACCTTCTCTGATCTTTGTTCCAGGATCCAATGCTGTGAAAGAAAGAGGTTACAGCACAGCATGTTAACTGACTGGACTGTGTCCTTGGTTCACTGAAGAGACAAGGGCCCACATCCTTCCTCATCTGCATCTGTGGAAATGGTCCAACTTGTTAAGTCACATGCTATGTTTGGATATATAGATTATGGCCAAAGTAAAGAGCAGAACTACGCAAGTACACTTCACAGAAATACAAACCCACAGTTCAGAAACACAAAGGATAATTGGTGATCTATCTCTGCTTGACCTGTTACACTGAATTTCATTGACATCTGATTACTAGTAAAATCAGAAGATTTAGAATATACAGCCCTAGAACTGCCAAAATTAAGGCAGATCCCAAAGGGAGTTTGCAGGGTTAAAGAGAATAATAACTACAGCAAGAATAATAACTACAGCATGACTGGAAAGGAAACTGGATATAATAGGATAGGTAATTACAGAAGGCAAGAAATAATTCAAGGCTGCAACATCATGAGAGTATAGTATCAGGAGAGATTAGAGGGAGAAAGAAATAAGACTGGTCATGAAGTATTGTATACACTGTTTAGTTTCCAATAGGGAATAATTCACTTATGTGATTCAACTCTTTATCCCTCATCACAGCCAGAAACCGCCTTGAGTTAAATAGAGGACAAAATTAAGAGATACTGTGAATTCTACAATATCTTCTGTACTAGCAGCCATGATCCAGTCCTTCCTGCAGTAAATGAGTAATGCTTAATAATGATAATAGTCATAATTAATATTAGACTTAGTGGACATTTATTATCTTCAAGTCCCATTAAGTAATTAACCAATTCATTAAGATCGCTAGCATAAAAGCAAGCAATAAAGTTACACAGAGACACACCCTGCAGGTCCAACATTTAATAATCTATTTCAACAGTAAAAATATTTAGCATTTATTTATTAATAAAATAATGATTATTGCTATAAGTTATGCAGAACAAATCTGAAGAACACGGTTTTTTTGAAGTTCCCATCTTTTCAGAGGTTGCTGTTGGGTTGCAAAATTTCAGCTGGGAAAGACTGCGCAGGGATATGTACGTGCTTGTTTGAGGAAAAAGTCTACCCTGTAAATCCTACCAAACAATGGTAAACCCATAAATTTCATAAAACAAAGCAGAGACGAGCACTGATCTATTTATTATACACAATTCCAGTAATCCTGATCAACTTTTTGAATTCAGTGGACCAAATCCTGCAGTTATACAGTTATAAAACCGGAGCAATTACATAGTTACTAAGAGGCCTCCAGCAAGAAGGAAAGTAACAAAGCCAGCTGCAAAGTATACACACTTCCCAACTGGAACAGAAACTAGTTTCCAATGCCTAGTATGTCATGCCACTATTCTCTTTTGTGTTCTTAAATTCCGTTTTTAGTGGACCCAGGTGGGTCACAGTTTTCCCAGTAAAACAGGTGGATACATTATCAATATTATTTGCTTTCAGGCAGTTGGCCAGCAGAAAAGAAAACCAGATAGAACTTTTATCTTTCCTGGGGAGACCGAAACGCATGTGAAGTTCAGAGTTCACGCAGACTTGGTTTGCATAGTAGTAACTTACAATTATTCTAATAAGGCATAATCCCTTTTGTACTTTAGCCTGCTGAAAACATTTTTCATATTTTGATTGGCAAGAAAGAATGGTTTAGATCAGATTCAAGAACTTTCACTTCCATTGTTACATCATGTTTCAAATGCAACTCCTGCCTTCCTTTCATATCTTGATTTATGATGACAGTAAAATACTAAGACCTGTACTTGCTCATATTTTACCTTCAATTTTGTGTTTGCAAGGTCACAACTTTCTCTTTGTCATGCTAGTGAAATGCAGAACTGTCTTAACTGAGTCAGTAGGGCTGAATAAAACTGGTACTGCCAACAAAGAGGAAGTAGTAAACACGTTGTCTTCTACCCACAGCAAAATAAAATTTGGTGAAGTATTTTCTGAAAGTTACACCTTATTTCCTCCTCTCATTTATTCAGTTTCCCAAGCTTAAGATATGAACAAAGCTTCTCCTTACTTGCAACTTGCTTCTTTGCCTGAGAACCCCACCTCTTGAGAGTCACAGTGCTTGTAGTACGCAGTATTTTAAGAACATGTTTCTAATTAAGTGAACAGGTGGCTTCAGCCAGCAGGAACTACTGAGCAAACAAACCCAGTGAGAGCCAGGACTAGTTGTAGCAGATGGTGTGGTCTTTGTACCACTTTAATGAAGACTGTGCCTGAGCTCTCTGTTGGGTTTAATAGAACACTTTCCTTATCATTCCTGCAACTACATTTACACCAAAATAAAAAGAAATTATTTCTAGATAACAAAAGCAATATATTCTGTGCACTCTTCAAGCATGTTCAAGAATAATCTTATCGGATAAGTATACATTATGCATATTAAAATTCATTTAGAATGTCAATTCATACCTAACACTATTATCTATATCCATCCACCAGTGAAATACACTGTTGTAATATTTGTATCATACTAGCAATCATCTTGTGAAACTTTGCACAGACATCAACAGCCTTTGAGCAGCAGGTAGACATTTATAGATTTTTAACATTCCCTTGCCACCCCCTGTTTCTAAATTAATCTATCAATGGTTTAGAATACATTTATTAAATTATAAGCTTCCTTTTAGAGATTTATGTGAGCATACTCCAAATTAGAGTTCACATCAGGAATGGGAAAATTTGTTCAACTGTTTTTAACGGGGATTGACATTCTATCTTGCACCCCCCCATTGACTCAGGTGAGGGTGATCAGAACGAAAAGCAGTCGTAGAAAAACAACCTCAATAGAAAAATTACCATTCCAACTTGAGCAAGAATTGAAAAGAAAAATAGGGAACAGACTGGGAGAAGAGAAATTTCCAGTACAAATCCAGTAATTGAATTCAGAAATGCCAATAAACTACACTTTTGTACAGTCCAGTATTATCACAGAGAGCTCATGAATTTATAAATTATTCATACATACAGTTTTCCATTCAAACATTTCCTAAAATGTATCCATATGTAACATAATTCACATACCTGACACGAGTGTACTGCAAACTGGTTTTCCAAAGTCAGAAACAGCTTACTTATCTCTGAGGTTCACTTGAGTAGGTAAGTTTTGCCCTTGCTACATGGCTGTTTCAGGTAAACAGTCTCAGTCTTCTAAAGTAAATATTTAGCAATATTGCCAGTAAGTTACACAGCAGTGATGCAGAAAAGGTAAGAAGGTGAGCGGGGGAAAAAAAAGTAAAAGAAAAAAAAAGTGTGTGGAACATAAGGTAAAGGAAATGCAATGAGCATTATGGATGGAAGCAGATAATTTCCTAATACGCATTTTGTGGTGCAAATTTTTTTTCTCTCATATGCATAGAAATATGTTGTGAGAACAAATTTGAATCTGATCTATAAATCTGCACCCCATCAGAAAACAGAGAAAATGATACAGTGATTTAAAAGTAATGTAGCTATCTGGTAATTTTTTATTTTCACAAGTTTCATTCTATCGGTGGGGCAATTAATATACATGGTGGACAGCATATATAGCATCTGAAGTCCAGGACAGATGTCATTTATCTCTAAATGCATGGAAAAATTATTTTGGTTTTATCAAATGGAATAGATATTTGGAAGGATGAGAGATTAAGATAGAAGCTAAGGGTACCGTGTATTTTGATTACATCTTTGTTCCTGTTATTGTAATTATAATATTTGCTAACATGCCATAGTGTAGTCTGGCTATATGTCTTAGGTTTGCATTCACGTGCGTTTGTGTTCAAAGTACTTTTAAAAAAATTAATTGAATCATTTAGTACGACAAAATCATTCATGAAAAAGAATACAGTCATTTAAAGTTGTCACTCATTATATACATTTCTTTACAAGGCTTAAAAATATTACTCATGTGGAAAAATGGACACCCATAGAAACAGGTAAGATGGATGAATCAGAAAATGAAAGTAGGAAAAGCACCCTTTTAACTCTAGTGGTTTTACCATAAGCAGCAGTACTGCACAATTGCTGTATCACTTGACAATTCATCAAAAAACATATTCTACCCTATCTTTGTGCAAAAATTGAAATGATAAGGAAAAATAAAGATACAAAATGGCCCCTTCTGTATATAAATACTCCAATACATAATAATTTGCCTGGAATATTGCAAGAATCATAGTATGCATAACTCATTATTCTTACTATTTGTATCACTGAACTTGTCTTGCTAGTTCTATTTATTTTTCACTGCAGTAATTCTTTTGGGAACTTCAAAGCAATTAGTTCAGGAGCACATGTTAAAGGGTGAAGAGTTTCAATGTTGCAGCAATGTAAGATAACTATAGATCACAAAATCTGTCATGGAATAATGCAATCAAGAACAAAGCAAATTGAAGCTTTGTTTTCAAAAGATAAGAATGCAATGGAATGCAACACTAGCTACTCTTATTTCTTGTGCTGTCTACCTAAATGAGACTCCCTGCTTGCATATTTCAAAGTCATTGGTTAATTATCCCGTAGTAAAACCACATTCTGGGTACTGTGATTTGAACATAATGATGTGACTATAATTTGAACAAATTAGAAATATGCAAAGTTGAATAATTGATATCAGATATAATCCAGTAATTAAAAACATAACAAATCATTTAGCAGGAATGTTGCCATTGTTGCTGAGAAAAACTGCTAATTGCATTGCGTGTATCTCACCCACATTTGCAGTGCTTTACTCCAACCCCAAATCAAGATCCAATGGCAAAAAATAATGAATTAAAAGGTATATTTACCAGACTTTTAAACCATATAGACAATATTGAATAAGAAAGTAACAAGATGGACTAAACAGACATCATTTGCACTGTCAATTTCATGTTATGCAGTCCCTGTACAACAGAAAATAATAATATGCCAGTGTGTAAAGTTACATGGATAATATGGGAGTATAGTAAATATAAGAAGATTATCCAACACAAAATAAATGTTGAGGAATATTACTTTTAAAAACATGCTGTTGGTGTTATCTTGATAATTTTTTATAATCCTGATGAAAGTCTTTTTGCTATCAAGTCACCCAATTAAAACATATTTCTGGTATTTTTGATACTGTGTATGAATTATATTTTTCCTTAATAGAGTGTCATAATTCCGGTTGGACTTTAGGCATCAGCATTTATAAACCCTTCTGGGACCTCTCCCTGTGGCAGCTGCTCTTAGGCACTCAAGGTTAATACTATTGAACGTTCTTTCATTGGGAGACCAAGCATCCCTGTGAAAAAGGCCTGCTCCAAACTCAGCAATACAAAGAAAAATAGCAATGGCTATTCTACAGCCCCCTGAAATTACAGGCAGCCTTATATTCCTTGCCTTCAGTGTGATTTTAAATCCTTCAGTGACATTAGTTTTACCATTCCCTGATGAAAAAATATAAGCATGATTCAAGTGTATTAAAAATGCAGGTTCAGCAGTACTGTTCAGCCATGAATATTGTTCAACAATGACTGAAAAGAGAGGATGAATGATACAAATGTTTTACAGGTCAAATCTGTGATCTGAGAACTCAAAGGAAAACTACCTTTCCTAATTCCTTGTTCCCTTAGCAGCCAGTTTGATCACAGAGGTAAACTTATGCTTTCACACATGTCAGTTTGCCTCCAGAAGTTGCTCCACTGTTGCCTATTTTTTCACCCCTTCTGCTATATGCAATGTGTAATATTCACATTCTTTTGAAATGCAACGTTGTGCTTATATAGGAAAAATATTATTTCCTATTGACAATGCTCATCACTTCTGCGAGTGTTTCTGTCTCCTAGCAGTCGGTTCAAAATCAGCAGCTCTGGCGAGTTTAGACTTAACATTCTAATAACAAGCACAGGTACCTGCTCAGCTTTTAAGCAGAGACTGAAGTTACTTTAGAGGGATGAGTTGTTTTGTACAGATAATGGGTCACAGACTCACCTAAAGTCCACTGACATTGATTGAGCCATGCCCATGTATCCTTCTTAAAAAGCTGGCTTGGTGTTTATTTCCTCGATATATAGAACAAACCTCTCCTTAAAATCCCCAGCAACTTGCTTTAATTGGTGAGTGACATAAACACACTAAATAATATTGTATTCTGCTTGTCATATTTGATGAGATAAATTCATTTCCCTCTATCTTATTTTTGTCACTGTGACACAACTTTGCAAAGAGGTGAAATGCCCATGACAATAACTTTTCTTAGGGTATTTAAACATGCAGATTGGCAATTGGCTATTAACATCTATGTTTTGTTCAAACGTTTGTCCCCTGCAAATATACTTTAAAAACTGGACCTTCAACTTCGTTAGAGAAGTGAGCAGGAGAGATGACTATGAACTTCAGAATGTTAGATTTGGCTGGGGATTGGATTCAGTATTGCCCATCAGCTCTCCTGTCTTTTCTTAAAGCAAAAACGACAATGTTGTGACACAATAGTTCAGTGTTACAGCATTCCTCAAAAGGCAGTACTCCAAAATGATATAAATAACGCAAACAATTCCAGTGTAGGGGAAAAAAAAAAAAGCCAGAAGAAACCCAGATACATTATCAACAAAAGGTATATTCTTAGTGACTTCATGTAATACACTGTCAGTAAGTGCAGTAATAAGTAATACCTATAGCCTGTATAACAGGATGCTAACCAGAAAATTCAGAAGTCATGTTCCACATTCATCCACTCTGAAATGATCTAAATCTGTTAATATTCAGGGACTTGGAATATCTCATGCCCAGACTTGGAGAAGGGAGCACAAATGGAGTGCTGACACAGACGATTGCTTTCCCTCCTGTTGCTGTTGCAAAGACTGCCTTGGGTTTAGTCCTGTTGTTCTAGTTAGTTCACATTATGTGGATCTTCAGAATGATAGCTTGAACTGCTTGGAGAAAGTCTAAATACATCAGGAAATGAAGAAAAAAAAAATAGTTCTAATACATGAATCTCTCAATTATTTAGCACTCACAGGCATTAATCATTTCATTAATTCCAGGTTAAATACTGCTCATTTGACTTTACTACTGTCCATATAAAAAATGAATTTGCATATACTTGTGCAGAATTCTTAAAAAGGTAAATATCATGCTAAGTCAAAATAGAACCAGCACTGGACACAAAGGAATGGAAAACTACCCAAGTAAGATATCTGAAAAGAATTATATCAATAAAAATCAATCACAAGAACACCAATCAAAAGGGAAATCTGATTTTAAATTATTGTATGCATTGCATATAAAATAAAGTTATTTTTGGTCAGGAACTGGCTCAAAAATATAAATGCTGACTGCTCAAAAGAATTTTTGAATGTCAAAAAAACCCAAAACATGCCTAAGCATTTTGATATTTTGTTTGAAAAGATTCAAGATAAATTATTCTGTAGTGATTTTTTCTTTTTTCTAACATATGACTTGAACTATGGCAGCACACACAAGTATCATGAGGACTGGCATGGAAGAATACAGACACTCACCTTGTGCAACAGATACCTTAACCTTCTGGGACCAAGACAGACCAAAATAAGGATCAACGCTCAGTGTCACTTCCAAAAACTTTAACACCTGTATAACCATACTGACCTATAATGAAGTTTGTTTTGATTTACATGGAATTCAGTGCTGTCACTCTGGCATTGTTCCTAAGATGCATCTGCTCTAAACAGATCCTCAGAAATTCTTATGTACATAAACGCAAATCTAAACATGGCTTCAGTAACTCAAGTGTGGTTTTCCATGCAGCTGCAAATACACATCAGAGACTGTGTAATCAATATTCAGATTTAAGCCACTCACTCAACTTACTACTTATTTTCTGTTTTTCTTATTTAGGTAGCTAGTCATACTGAACTACCAAACTCATATGCACTGAACTACTAAAAGCAGTAATAGTTTTGAGTCCTGCTATTCTTAACACATCGTGACATGTGGTAGTTCATTTTTCTTTTATTTTCTTTGCATTGCATTTCAACGTGATGCCGCTTTGGAGGTTATTGAAATTATTGTTCATGGCCTGAATAGCTGGTTAAACAGAAATGTGTGATTCAAATTATTAACTAAAATGAAAGGAGAAAAGATGACAACATAAAGGGTCTTATTTTTAATTCTCTTTGCAAATCTCAGCAGTTAAAAGCCAGATGAATACAAATCAGTTAAGGTTCATTACAGTTACAATCCATCCAGAGAAAGAGAAAGACAGAAGCTGTGGTACATTAACTTTTACGCTTGTGACCCAGTAAATAATGTTCTAGTTAGAGCTACGACTTCTTGCAACCCAAAGCTGATGTAAATTCTAAAATAATGTATTAATTTTTTGCATTGTTAAGTGCTGCTAAATGCAGATCTGAAGGATGTCAAATTGAGAACAAAAATGAGAATATTTCTTTAAAAAAACCCACAGATGAATATTCAAAATTTTTAACCATGATACTGTTTAAACAAATCAGAAAACAAGGCTGTCTGTCAAATCTACAGCAATCCAATTGAAAAATCAAATTTATGATGAGTATAACGCAGATGACATGCTTCCATTTTCTCTTCACACATGGGAGAGACTAGATTTTCAGTTAGCTTGGATCATTTAACCAATACATCTGTAATTCAGATGCAAGCACTGAGCGTGTTACCTGAACAGACAGCAGAGGCGGAGGTGCGGGTTGAGGGAGGGAGTTTGACATTGTATTTGTCCCCACAAAAGGACTTAATATCATAATCCTGTTTCCCTTCCAAGAAAAAATGAAGAAATTCATTCAAATACAGTAAACTACATCTAGAAAATAGATCTACCTTGTACTATTATATTTATTGAATTATGTTCTAATGATTAAAAATTCATTCACTGTGGAATTCTCATTAAAAGGATTCTCTTTTGAGGTATGTGTAGGTTGGCTTAGGACAAGCCTAAACTGGTGAATATAGACAACTTGTCAAAAATACAGGGAACCTTTTACTCTTCTTTAACCAGTAGCATCTAAGTTGCACACTTGGGGAGGCAGTAACTGGGATGTCGAATTAAGAAGACGATTAATGAATTATAGATCAGCATTGTAGGGCTGGATTCAGAGGTTAAAAGAACACCGTATGTCTTCCCCTGTGCTAAAGGTAGGTCTCTGATGTGGACAAAAATGAATGTCCATTGATAACAATGTCTGGCAAACTTCTCAGTTGCAGGACTTAAGATATTTTCAGTATATACAGTCAAGAACAGAATTGGAATTTTGTCTCTTCAGTTCAACACACAGTACTTCAAGGTCTGCAATGCTCTGTGGTAGATTCAAGTTATAATTCTTTATAATACTTTCTCAGTACTCTATAGGTTGTTTCTAAAGAAGACTTTCAGCAATGGTTAACATCTACTGTATGAATTAATTTTTCAACTAATAATAGAGATTGAAAGTTCGTAATAAGCAGTACCTTCTTCAGTTTTAGATTAACACTATATGACATTCTGTACAAACAAAGAAATTATGTCCTTGCCACTTAGTAAACATCTTACCACAAATGCACTCTATTATCATTTTTTTATATGCGTAAGGGTAAGCAAAATACCACGTTCATTTACCATACAAGCAGAAAACAGAGATGGGAAAGGAAGAAAGTAAATCTAGACATGGCATCACCCTCTTTGTAACACTTTTACTTTCTGACTGTTTTTTCTTTCTGACACAACCAGTAAGAGGACTCTTTCTCTCCTACAAATTCTCTTATGTAAAGATAAAACAATCAAGAGAATGCAATGAATATTAATAATGTCTTCTAGTTTTTTCTTCTTCATCTCATTTTAATATTTTAACAATATGAGTTAAAATTATGGAATCATAGAAACACTAGTTGGAAGGAACCTCTGGGTGAAGCAGTACTAAATCAGATCACCCTTGTATGGTTAAGTCTTTAAAAACTCCAGGCTCTCCAAGGAACCCATTACAATACTTCTCTACCATCCTAGTGAAGAAGTTGTCTCAAATGTGCACTACCAATCTCTGCAGCCTGATCGAGCTCCTGGTCTTGCTTCACTCTCTGCCTCTATGTAAAAGAGGCACTGGCTTTGAAACTCTGCGTCACATAGTTGCAAACTGCCTGATCCCCTGTAAATCTCATCTTTGCCAGACTGAACAAGTCCAAGCTCAAGCTCTCCTCGTAGGTCACATGCTCAAGGCTCCATAATTATGGCCTCTCCAATTTACCAATACCCTTCTTGAATTAAGAAGCCCAAAACTGAATTTAATATTCCAGGTATCACCAGCTACGTATTGCCCAGTTGTAAATAATTATTTGGCCCATCTGGTTTAATACAGGTTATTAGATAACTGATACTTGTACTTGAGTGTAAAGTCCTTGCATCCATACCTTATTCAGACCCGAAGTATAACCCAAGTAAGCAATCTGCTCATAGGTGATGTACTTTTGTAGAAAAAGCATGAGCTTTTCCGAGTTCCTGAGGTGAAAGCATGAGCTTTTCCGAGTTCCTGAGGTGCTTTGTGTGCCTCTCTCTGAATTGTCGAGACCAAAGCCCGAGAAACCTCTTTCCCATTACAAAGGTCCAAAAAAGAAACATATCTGAACAAAGACAGACTGCATTTAATCCTATTAATGCTGTGCAAAATCAATCTCCTGAAGCTTTCTAGTGCTTGCAAACATGCAGTTAAGATGCCTCTGGTGATGGACAGAAATTGCAGGTTTTCCTCCCCATTTTTTAGCCATTTCTTATTTTCATTCTCTTTGCTTTTGCTGAAAACTGATTGACTGTAAAAGATCTACTGCAATGTCAGCCTCCTGTTAACAGCTGGGAAGTCACTTTGTCTTACTTGCAGTCACAAAGAAACACAAGATAATCATATTGTGACAGCCATGCCCAGCAGAGAGGAAGAGAAGCAAATCTCTTTTCATTATTCTAGTCTGCCCATTTCAGCCCTTACTGAATTTCCCAACAGCAAAAGGAAGAACATTCCTTTTCAATTCCATTAATGGCTGAAGAGCCAATAGGAAAGCTTATTTTCAGCTCACAAAGCATATTTTCAGGATAAAGGTAGATTTTTCCCTTCTGTGCTACTGAAAGTATATTCTACAGTTTTCATTACTCTCCCCCATTTTAACGGAAACAGTCTCTTAACTTTCCAATACTGCTTCCCACACTGCATATCTCAAGGTACTGTTGAGCTAGATGAGAATATCCCAGACTGAGGAATTCAACAGGGAAAAATATACAAAGAGACAATCTTGTGGCACAAAAGCCTGGAACTGAACAGCATTAATGCCATGTAATTTAGTTGCCAGTTTCTACAAGCACTTGAATGTAAATCACAATTTCTACTGAAACTGAATTTAGTAATTAGAAACACAGGGAAGGAAGCATAAAAAGGATAGTCTCTTTCTCTTCATTGCCTCTGAACTGCTTCTTGTTTCTATAGGTGCTGCTTCTCATTTAACAGAGACATTAGCATAGAAATAATCTGCAACAAGTCTGTTTCAAAGCTCTGCTCAGTCCCAGGAGTTTTGGCTGCCTAACTGTATTAGGATCAAAAATAATTTGATTCATTATACTATAGATTCAGATTAGCTGAAGAAAATACAACTTTATTTTTATTAACAGATAAACATTTACAAAAATGTTATTCCCCTTATAACATTAGAGAGCTTCCTTGTCATAGCAGTTCATTCAAATAGCTAGAAAAAAGATCACTAAGACCAGCACGTTTATAATAAAACAATCACGTCCAAGTCAGATCAACTACCTACAATTTCACATTCCACATGGCATGTTCCCTGTAAAGAAAAAGCGAAATGTTTTTTTCATGGAGTATGCCAATAAATCACAGGTCATTACTCAAAACTCTCTTAAAAAAAAAAAGGTAAAAAAAAGAAAAAAGGTAAAAGTAAAAAAAAAGGTAAAAAAAGGTAAAAAAAAAAAAGGTCTGCACTAGAGGTACTACATTGCAATAGCCTAACTCCCAGAGTCTTGGAATCTATCATGAAGTCATAGTTTTATCTACTAAAAAAAATTAAGCTTGGCCAAGATCATAACAAAATTGGCAATAAATCTCAGTTTCTATATAAAGAAAGGGCAGGTTAAGGATACTTTGCCATATATTTCTCTAGATTGGTAGTTATTTGTTGAAGCATTCAACATTTATGAATTTCTGAAAACCTAAAAGTAATAACTCAGTCAGCCAGACATGGTATCCCAGAGCCATGAGCCTGTCAGCAGAAAAATAACCAGTAATGAGTATGATGCATTGGTTAGAGTAGATACTCCTAGATTCTTTATTTAGCTCTGCCAGCAATTAGTATGTGACCTTGAACAAATCATTGAGCTAAAAAACAGTTTAAAGCACCATGTTTATACTGGACATAGATACAAATGTATTCTAAATCTCATAGATTTTCAAATGCAAATAGTTAACTCAGGTTCTCTTAAATTTGTACGTTATTTTAAAAGAAAGCTGCAAGAAAGTAAGAAATTTAAGTTCCACACCTACTTCTACTGAATGATGTTTCTAGCTCCTTTGAAAAAAATGTCAAACACAAACTTTTTATGCTACAATATTTATTTACATTGTGTACATTATCATGGTACTCTTACAGTGCTGTATAACAGTGAGGCTTTATGAAGCCCTTTATGGGCATTCATTTCTCTATCATTAGATGCCCAGATTCATTGCACCAAACCTCAGGCATGTGAGGAAGCAGTGAGGGCCAGCTGCTCCACAAGGGGAGGTGAGCCTGGAGCAGAACACATTAATAAGGCAGTGATCTCACCAACAAGTAGCCAGGATGCACAGCTGCAAGTTCAGGTCAGGATCAGGGCCAGACAGTGGTCAGGACCGGACACAGTAACAGGGAGGGGTGAGTTCAAGCCAGGAAACCAAGCCAGCAGGTCTGGGTCAGATTCAGAACAAGACCAGGCACAGACATACCTGCTACATGCTGCTTTCTTTAACACAGCTCATGTAAGCTAAGGAGCTGACCCTAGACTTGGTCAGCTAAATTCTGAGCTAGCCAACTAAAGTCCTATAAGGAGGATGCCCTCCAGGTCCTCACCAGTGCACTGAGGTGCAGAAACAAGGAAGCTCAATGCTTCTCCCACATCAAAAAAGAGAGAGGTTCATATACAGGGCATTTCAGTACACCTAATATCTGATATACCTTCTGGAGGTGCTTCTTAATCTCATGAGTTTAGCAACTTCTGAACTGCCTTGCATAAGTGCTGAAGCAGAATGAACCTGGATCAACCAGTCTTTCCTAAGGCTGTACATCTGTGAAAAGGAGACAACCCAAACTACTGAAATCCTTAGGCTATCAGCAAAGCCATTTGAACCTGCTCCTCCCTTTCTGATTGTATCTGGGCTCCTTAGCTTTGGATTTCAGTTATCTTTTCTTCAGCTTTGGGAGGTTTATAAATCCCAGTCATGCTGGGTAGGCTCCTTAACAAGTCCATGCCATTCAAAACATTGGATGAAGAGCACCATATAGACACAAAGCAGCATGTCTAAACTAGTACTTTTAAGAAGTATTTTTATATTTACCCTCTTATCAGAATTTTAGAAATTCTGTCTGTGGCATCCAAAGAGAAGTCAGTAAGGTTACCATATTCCAAGTGTGTGTCTGCCACTGATTTCAGCTGAGTCATGAGTTGTGAAATAGTGAAAGCCCATTTGCATTACCATGAATAAGTACCTTCTAAACAGAACTAGTTGGGGTGGAGAGTTATTGTGTCTAAGTTTGCATAACACTTTTTCAGCAAAGCTCTATAAGGATGTATTAAACTGACATTGATTAAAAGTTACAGAATTCAGTTATATTTAGAACTTAATTTAAAATCTTAAAAACACCCTGAGGCCAGCTGTAGGAAGACAAAGCATCATTTTCTAATTAATTTTAACGGAAGCACTTTGAAATTTTATTTTACTGAAGAGCAACTAAATTTTGAGTATTTTTGCAGGCTTTCAGAATGAAAAATCACTTTTGCAAATATATTTAATCTGAACAAGTTCTTCTCTACAACACCACTAGTTTTTATTTTCATACTATCCTCTGTCTCATAATACTGGTAATTCCCTGTCAATCATTAGGTAAAGTACATTTCCCCCAAGATTTTAGTTTAAAAAAGCATTTCAAATCCCAAGGAAAAAAGATGTGAAATCAAGCATTAGTAATTATCATATTGTTTGCTTTAAAAAAATTACAGGAATTCCCAGATGCCTGTTAAAGAAACAGAGCAAATAGAACTCAACGCAGCCAATCTGATTTATCAATGAAAGGGACAAGAATGCTAAAAAAGAAAAAAATAGCTTTCATAGCTACTTACTAGGTTACAGTCATTGAAGAGATAACCCATTTAAGTTAAAATGACTACTAGTCTGTTTCAGATATTGCTTTCTTTTCAAAACATTTAAATCTATTTCTTCTGGTATTCTTATTAGTCTGATGCCGTACAATGAAGACCATCTTCTGAGATGTACCCAGTTTGTGTCTCAGTGGAAAGTGTACACAGTATTTCAAACAATCAGGCTAAACTTTTGCTTATTACCCACTCCGTTTATTTACTACTTTTTTTTTTTTTAAACTTAGATATCTAAATACTTACCTATTACGAGAAATGAAAGGAATTTGCATAAGAATTAGTACTCCCTGTATATGTCTCACAGAGCTTAGACCATGGCATATTTTTATGTTTTGTTTCCTACTGTCTTGGGTCAATACCTGCTACTATTTAGCAAAGATGAGAGAAAGAAAAAGATAGCACCACGTTCATGTTCCTCCAGCCTTGACACTGTTTAAACAACTATAGACACTGCCTTAAGTTTTAATAACATTAGAACTAATCTAAATTACACCTAGCAATTCATGGTCAAATCAGCAGTTTCAGCTCCTGAGTTAACTGAAGTGCAGAATAAAATAGCCGTAAGTGTTCTGAAGTGTATCATCTTAGCTGCATGAGCAAAAGGGAAGTAAATTTAGAGGATAGTATGTGGGCTCTCTTTCAACTGAGGCTCTGTAAGAGAACTTTTACATTTAGGGCAACAATTTTTCCCTTGATATCAATCTGTTTGCATGTGCGTGTCCCAATGTGATAAGGGGTTGACTTGAAACAAACAAAAAAATTTAAGTATAGTATTGCAGAATCACAATGAATTTTCCTGTAAGTAATTGATTTACCCATTGAAGTTTGTTTTTATCATGAATGTCCACAGAATTGTAGGAATTACTTGTACATTAAAAAAATTATTATATTTCCATGTATTTTACAGTTTTGTCCACATTCATCCATCCGTGGATAGATAAAATACTGTGTGGCTTATTTGATCAATCATACAAAATTGAAAGTATTAAACAAAATCAGTTTTTATATATCCACTCATGCCTCTCCTGTAACGGCCATCCTTATGTCGAATAAAGGTAAATGTTAAGTAAAATGCAATCTTTTTACTTGTAAGCTATTATGCAAGCTTCACTTAGGGCTGGACAAAACTGTTCCACATACTTCAATATTGCTGCAGCATGGACTCTGCTATCCAAGCATTCAAGCCTTCAGGTTCAAAATAAAACATTTAAGATTGGTAACACAATCTATGTGTGTAAAATGAGTGCCACATCTAAGAAGAATAAGAAGGAAATCAGACAGTACTATCTTACCATCTTTTTACAGAAACATTATTTAAATACTAATTTCAAATAGTTTACCCAAAACAGTAGAGGATTGCAGGTTGAAATTCCAAGCACTTAAGAAGTTTTTAAAAACTCACGTAGTAGCTCTAGTAATGCCAGAGTATATTGCTATAATTAGTTAGCTACCTTCCACAATAATCATATACATGTATATTGCCATTAATAAAGCCTTGGGATAAGAGTCTTAAAAACATCTACATGTCTTAGCCAACTAATTTACTTTGATACACTCACTGTATCAACAGTATACAACCCATTTTGCTTATTATACTACTCCAACATTATTTTTCAGGATTTCAGCGTTACTTCCTTTATCACAGTTAATTGAAATATTTAAGCTATCTAAATGCCACAAAATAGCTTACTGCTTTCACGTCCTCATGGACAATGGATTTTTTTTAATAACCCAACTTTGAGAAGAAGGTATTTATAGAAATCTGACTTAAGCCTCGCTTTCTTCAAACAATACAGATGACATGGAACATTATTGGTGTTTCTTTAATTTCTAATTATATTTGCTCATAAAGAAGTTAAAACTTTATGCAACCTATTTTGGCAGGATCTCTTTTCAAGGTTCCAGTTTGGCATTGCCTTTCAGATCAAAAAAGAACAATTCAATCAAGTTCAAATATGTTTCAGAAATAGGATGTCAGCAACGTAAGTCAGAATTGAGATTGTAATGAACTGAAGGATAATCACAGCTGACTACTACTAGTTCACATTGGAAACATTTATCATGAAACTTTCTCTTAAATGAAACTTTGCAATCCAACAGCAATATCTGTCAGTTAAAGGGAGAAATGACAGAATTGTTCAATATAAGTCTTGCTCATTAGAACTTGGATTTTTTTTCCTTTTAAAAGAAAGGATGTCTTATGATTAAAACATCATTATAAATGAGATGGTAGCCTGTCATGTGGAAAATTGAGATTCTCTGGTTCTGGTGAACTGCCTTCTAGCCTGAGGGTTTTTAACTAACTTAAATGACAGACCTTCTTGTCTCACAAGTTTACACATTTAATTTTGCATTAACTGTTTTCATGTAGACCTTTTATTGTTTAATGTGCTTCAAGATATAAAATATGCTTATTGTCTTCTTGTTTTTATTAATATGTAGTCATATATATGTATGATCATATACACAGTACCATAAACGGTCACTTCGTTTGGATGAAGACATTAAAATCTATAGACATTACCCCCACTGTAAAGGAGCTGCGTAAGCATAAGATTTTTATTGTCGGAGGTTTTCTTGTTCTTGAATGTAAAAGTTTCACCAGCCACACTGAACAGTTTGACTAGTGCACCATTTTTTTTTCAGTTCTTTCATGATTTTTACATAGATTAGATTGACAGTAACCACATTTTTCTTTCAAGGCCAAAATATGTTTTCCTATTAGATCTTGAAGGGATAACATAAATGGTTGACCTCAATTTTTGCAGACTATTCTACTAAATGCACTCCTATTATATTTGCCAATCAGTTAAAGGACTTTTGTCAGACCTAAGTACTTTACTTCTATCAGCTATGATCAAAGGGGGTCAGGACCTCCACTTTTAGAGGATTTTTTTTTTCTTCTTCTTCTCCCAGGAAGATATCAAAAGACTGTGTTTTAATAACTGATAGTCACAGGACAAACTCATACTCAGGTATGCAACCCAAAGGAATATCTTCGTGTAAAAAAGGGGAGAGACCAGCAGCAGCAGTCACTTCTAAGATATTCATGCATCAGAAAAGATAAAGAAGTCTCCTGAGTGTTTGTACCTTTTTCTAATTTTCCATGTCATAATTGTTTAATGGAACAATGAGTCATGGTGTCTAAGCTCTGTGTCAGCAGGCAGATGCAAATCTCACTGAAGCCAAAGAGAAAGCTACCTATTAATGTCAGGGTAAATCAGGTCCTTTATGCATTTTACTTACCCAATCTTTACTGAGATTCCTGATTAAGTGCATGTATGAGGGTATCTAGCTTTGTTTCAGAGAAATATAGTTGTGTGAAGATGGTATTTCTCCATTTAAAAATCACACTGATGCATGACATGCAAAGGTTTGCTTACCCAAAAATCTGCATTGAGTAGGCTATCTTAATGATAATTTCACCTCTAGAGGCTAGGTAGGAAGCTTTTCCAGGCTGCTGGGCTAACTCTGTCCTGTGACTTGCACTGAACTCTGGTGGCTGGGAGCAGCCTACCTTATGCACCTTCACAAGACAGGAGCAGGAACAGTGCAGGGTGCTGCTCACCACACACATTTCGGGCATTGGGCACAGAAGGTCAGTATCTGTGGCATGGTGCAATGTGGTGCAGGGCAATAATGCAGTAGGAAGTATAGTGAGGTTACACAGGGTACCTCTGAAGGACTACAAGTCAGCCTTATCAAACATAATCTGGTTAGCGTGTATCTCTATGGCACTCTTCTCTCTCCCCCCATCCTCCCAGAATCTGCACTTCCCATTCAGGGACCTAGCTGGTGTTTCTGAAGAAACAAAACTAAACATCACAACTCAAAAGACTAAGAAATAGAGGTTTCACAGAGACACTTGCAACTGATCCACAACTTAATATAAAAAAAATTAAAATTGTTCAATCCTGTTTGTATATTACTTAACAGGATAAATTAATGGGCTAAGTTACTCATTTTGAAATATTCGCTGTGTTTTACTAATTATCACAGCAAACGTAATGCAGCTATTTACTAAATTCCACTGTCATGTACAGGCGCATACAAATGCAAAGACATGTTTGGAGATGCACTGCAGGCAAACGTGAATGGTAAGAGATATAATTAAAGATGCTTTAATAGGTTTTCAAAGTTGCTAAGATACCATCAGGTAGCATAGCACATCTCGGACAGCCACAAATATCCAAGACTATGTTCTAAATATTAATTTCCTGTAGCTTTCCTTTCCCCTTCCCCTTCCCTTTCCCCTTTCCCCTTCCCTTTCCCAGTAATTGTAAACCTCTTCAGATAAAACATCACCATCTGACAGGAAGAAATATTTGTGTTTGAGATTCACTATATTCACTCACCAATGAAGCAGTTCTAACAGCTTTTCCGAATAATAAAAAGCAACACAAGTATAAAGACAAAGTTATCTGGAAAAACATGACTTGTAGCAAAGCAGGCAGCTGAGAAGACACGTTTACCACTTCCGATACAGTACGGAAAGCAGCAGGAGATAGAGCCTTCTTCAACTATCATACCAGGATTTTTATAGTAGCTTAGTATAGTTACTTACACAACAGTGTAACTGTTAAAGAAAATTAAGGGCATTTGCATTAAGACACAAATATGATGATGGCATAATGTGAAATAAGATAGCTTTACAGATTTGACATAAAAATAATAAGCTTGAATAAACGGTTCTCATCTCACTACCTGCTTGAAGCTTATGACAACAGAACACTCTGAATAAATGTACATCAGCTAATATTAATTGGTTGAAATGGATATTGAATAATTTAGGTGTTACTTTAATCCATGTAATAATAATGTTCAGACAGCCATAGACAAAGGCTTCACCATTTTTAACTACTACCAGCTCATCAGCTAGTAAAGATCTTTCAGCAAACATTCCTCAAATTAAAATTAAAAGCTAAAATATCTATAAACTCTGAACAACAATCACTTCAGTTCTGATTGCCTTGACACAAAGCAGGATGGAAAAATTCTCTTCAGCTTTGTTTTTGATGTCCATTTTTTGCCATGCAGATGATTGTACAGATGCATTCCAACTCCACACTTAAAAATGGCTGGTTCTTTGAAAACAGAATGGTAAATGCCTACTGAACTTTTCTTTTAAAACTTAACACCCAAGATCAAAGACTAATTCAATTAATTCTAATCTCTAAAGTTATTAGATCTGTGGGCTTTATTATTAACATTTTTTAGGCTTTTAATCCTTTATACAATGACTTATGCAGGCACATAATATCCCACATGATAATAACCACATTGTGAATTCTAATAAATTTTTATCTAGCACGAATCATACATAAAGCTGTCAGTTTAGCTCCTTCTCTGTAGAAAAGAAACAGAAAATCCTGCACATGATGGAAACAAGGGTGACGAAGACTACAGATACGAAAGCACTACTTGCGATTAATCATTTATTCAGAGATCAGAAATTGTTTCCAAGCAGACACTGGGACAGTTCTTCGCACGTAACATGATCCTCTTTCAAGCAACTCTGCGTTAAAAAGGGATATAAAGCACCCCAAGGACTGTGAAATGCAAAAATAGCTTTCAGCTGCCTTTTCTCCCTGCATTGCCCATAGCCACAAGAGGCAAGCCCTGACCCGACTGAAGTCAACAGAATTTCTGTCATTGCCAGTAGCAGGATCAAGCTTTATCACTGTTTTTATTAATAATTCATTCTTCAGAATGGCATTATGCATATTATGGCAGTGGCTTTGCTTTTTCCATCAAAGTAAAAAAACGGTGCAAAACCAAAACAGATTTGGAGAATGTTACCAGCTCTGATATTAGGGTTAGACTAACTGAGAAAAAGTTGCACCATGCTTATCTTATTCATCAATGAGTTCCTACTCTTGCTAGCTACCCTAAGCTCCAGTTCCACTTGAACTTTTCATTAAAATACTGTTACAAAAAGAGGAAGACATAATGAAAACCTCTGTTTCTACACAGAGAAAGGAAGCATTTACAAAAATGGCAGACGCCCACAAGGATGGTACTTGAAGTTTATAATTAAAGTTTATGATACCATAACCCTTCTTTCCTGAGATACTCTTAGATAGCACTCTGAGATTAGTCAGTTAAATAAAATGGAATCTCATGACATCTGCATGAAATACATTTGCATATTATATATAAATGTGATACTAAGCCGATACCAATCACCTACCTATCGCTCAAGCTCTGCGCAGCCATTTTGTGCCTTTTTAGCCAATAAAGATGTTCCATCATATCCGCTACTCTGTTGCTTAACTGAGGGTATTTGTGACCTTCCTCAGCTAAGTCAAGGTAGATCATAACAATGTTGGGCATATCTGAGCTAATTTTAACCTAGCCTGCGTGGACTACTTCTGTCAGCCATGATTTTCTAGAACAAAATACAGTCTAGCACAGACTGCATCAAATAGGTGTGTCACGCTAAGATCTCTGCAGTCACACAAGCAGTACTGCTAGCCTTGGTAGTCATTACACTACTACAGATAACATGACATATGACAAATCATACCTTTGTGTACATTTATGTGACACAACTTAGGCCTGAACTCTTGATAGCATGTCCTCCCTCTGTAACATTATATTGCGAGTTGCAAAACACAGTACTATGCTATTATCAAATGAAATGGACTGACCTGGATAAGAAAACAGACCTTCCTGTTGACAACATCTCAACACAATGGAAAATCTGTCAGGAGTCATTTCTTTTTAGTGAAACTGAAAACCAATCTATTTCTAACATTTCTAAATACAAGATTAACTCATGCAACAAGTCCACTTAGTTCCTTGATTTGCAGAGAGAAGAGCACAGGTCTGAAAGTTGTATCTTGAGTTGCATGAATATGTAACAAATGAAAAATTTCACAAAAATCTTCATTATTTCTTTGCATTAGAATTCTTATTTATAAAGCATTACGAAGCACTTTTAAATCTTAGAATTTAAAATTAGTATAAGATTGAGTGAAGATTAGTACAAGAAGAATTAGAACATCAGACTACAGAATGATCACATTTTAGACAAATTCATATATACTGAATATCTGTTAAAGAATATCTGACCCAAGAGTATTATTTTGGATATTTTGTCAGTTATATGTCAGTCTGGCAGATAGCTGCTGTTAAATCGTATTTGGTATCTTACATATACTGTTAATGGATGTATGAATGAAGTTTTACAAATTGTGTGCTTTCATTTAAACTTCACAGATAATGCTTTAGATAGATGCTGAAAAGGATTTCTCAAAAATGAAAAGAAGCTGATGACAAGTTCTAGACATTAGCATATTATTTGCATTGTTATACACTTGTACTTACTATTTCCTAATCCAAATTCTCTAACAAAATACTATAGGATACACGAACTCTAGACTTGATGTGATGACACACTAATATTCTCATTCTCCTGGAAAGAATATACGCTCAATAATTTTAAAACAGTTACTTGCTTCACCAACATGATACTATTGGAAAAAAAATACCAGATGGAAACACTCCATTTCCTTAGAAACTGGTGGATAAGGATGTAGAGAGTAGTTGCCTGCAGCTTAGCATCTCTCAGCCATACTAAATTACACCTAAGTATTAGCTAAAGTTTAACAACTATTTTCCTATCATATAGGAATTGCTTATGAAGACTTTCAATAACTCATATAAGTTGAAAAGTGTAAGTTGTTTCGAAAACAACAGAAATTACATCAAACTCCTCTTAAGTCTGCACAACCACTTAAGTCCCTACAAACCCAATAAGACTGAACTGTATCTCACCAAAGTCTCAGAAGTGTCTTCACACGAAGTATGGAGTATAGTTATGAATCACTTCCGTACCTACTTCTGACACCTCCAAATTGGAGTGTGCTACACTAGGCAACAAAAACCCAGCTGATTATTAAGATCTTTCAAAAAAGAATATTGAATCTATGTTAATAGCTATGGAGAATTTCAAGAAAGCAGAATTAAATGTTACTGTTTTAATAAAAATACAGCACAACTGAAATGATATTGAGATATTATTGCTACTTCAAAGTTCTTTGAAACCTGAATCTTAATCTCCACAGCTTAAGTGAGTTGCTTAAACATCACAGTCTGTAAAGTAATTTTCGACACATTGTTAATTCTTTTTTAATTATAGAAGTAATATAGCACAGAGAAAATTAGGTTAGTTTTATTTGGAATGTTAAATATCGATAAAGCTGATAAATAGGGCAAAGAATTATTGATTAACTGTCAAGTGTACTTGGTAAATGGTCTACATGTTTAATCAATGACTTAGTACCCTGAATACAGTGATCCTTAAAGTACTTATTCAAATTTAGAGATTGATAGCCTTCTGTTTTGTTTTTGACTTGCCAAGCATGCGCTGTGTGTAGTGCAAAGTATCTTTGTCATTGGTCTAAAAATAAAACTTGTTTTCCTGAATATATTACGTACTTATAGCTGGCAACAACCATTTCACACTTGCAAATTAAACCAATTCCTGTGAAGTGACTGAGAGTCATGTTGATTTCAGTAAATCCAGAGAGATCTGGTAAACTGTCAAGATGAGTTTGGTTAAATGTTAGCAGAGTTCAAAAGGAGAATACAGAACATCAGTTCTAGTGAATTCCAAAAAATAATTTGTGCCAAGTTTACCTGAAGGAAAAAAAAAGTAACAGAAAAGGTATTCAAACCCCAGAGAACTATTCTCAAACCCTTTCAACAGTTTTTGGCCTTTGTGCACTCTGGCGTTTAAAGAGGTATATGGAAAGCTCCCTAAGACCAATTACTGCCTACTGGTTTATTACATTTAATACAATAGGAAAATCATTCTACTCCACCGATTCACGTGGAAATCATTCTGGAAGAGCCCAAAAACCAAAAAGCCAAGCTACTACTGGAAGATGAACTAACAGAGACTGATATTTCATGTTTACTTATATGGAAATACATGACAGAGAATATGGACAGAAAGAAAGTATAAAATGTTTACAGAAAGAAAGCATAAAGCTATTTGCAAAACAGCTGTAATGAACACAAAAGCTGTCAGGCTGTTCTTTGCTCCTGCAGAAATGACCTGGGAGTTCAAGCTAGTGGTACAGAGTGGTATACAACCAGCTGCTGACATAGCAACATTCAGAATACAGACATGGAAAAAAGACAATGTCTTCAAGAGCAGCTGCTATACTGAGCCAACATGAGCAGCATTATACATAGTAGACACCTTGGAGAGTTGCGTAAGAACACTCAGTCCATTTTTTGCCAAAATTCCCAGAGAAAAACGGTTTAAAGTCCATTTCACATATATTGTATAGTTCTTAAATACAACCAAGGACAGCGTGAATTACTCTAGTGGAGTCTATCATAAAAGGTCCCGAGATACATCTGGAAATATCTCAGACTATCCAGACTCTGTACTATTCCACACACGTTTCTGTCAGTTTGAAAGTTGAAAATGTACGGATAAGAAACATTATTTTTGCTGAAACCTTACCTAAACATTCCTTCAGGATTTGTTCTTGATGACTGTTCCACTCAAAGCATTTAAATGCAACAGAGTACACCACCTGTAAGAAAAGAAGTGTTTCCTTTGTTAATTTTTCCTTTAACTCCAGCTCCTGCTATTGCTGTTATTTAATGAAAAGAAGAAAAAAAAAAAAACCAACACCAAAACCACATGTAATGAATCTGGCTTGTTTGACTCATGCTTATGAAAAAATTGATCTCTATTCCTGTGACACTTTAAAATCCTATCATCTGAGCATCTTTATTTAAAGCAATACAGACATGTTGCAAGCTACTGCAAGGGTTATGACAGTTTGCAGTAAGTAAAGATACTGTAAGAACACCCTCAAAAGGTACTGAACTCCCATTTTTAACCCTTTACTTCAAATTAATGCTTTTTTCCCCTCATCCACGATCTCCGCACAGGAGACTTGGACATAAAAGACTGTCAGATTGCTGCTTGGGAATTGAGTGGGCCTTATCAAGTACCAAATCGTAGCCAAATTGTTCGAACTCAGTTGTGTGTTGTTCCACTTCATGCTTCTCCTTCATACTCACAGCCATCATGTCAGAGTCCCTGCATCAGACAATATAAATGTTCTAGACTTTTTCCAAGGTAAAAATACTTAAAAGAAAAGGAAGAGAGATAATTTGCGCACAAACTCAGGACAAAACACAACCTGACCTTTTCCTGACCTCTAAGCAAACACACAACACACAACTATCTTAGTTTTGCAAAACCAACATTTTTTCCAATTCCATGCACAGGTGATATTACTGCATTAAGGCGTAATATATTATTTAAGTTAACCTTTTGGCCACTAGTGGCTCTTTCAGAATTAAACACGTTATTTAATTAAAATTTCTCTACAAATTTGAATACAAAATAATGCTTACTTACTTACTTAAATGGAGTTACTTACTTAAAGGAAGTTATTACATTTGCTGAAAACATCAGAAAAAGCCGATGTTCCTCATAATACAAGACTTACCACACATAGTATTGGGACATGTCGGAAATTACACTTTTCCTCTCCACATACAAATTTACAAGCTGAATAACTACAGCTCTTTGAATGCTGAAGATTATCTGCTTCTAGTGAAATTCTCCATCTTACAGTCCCACATTTAGCAAAACCTCAGTTCTGTCACATGGGATTTCCACTCAGAAAGTCCCATAACTTGCCTTCTCATCTGTTTCCCCATTTCATTAGTTAGTATTTGGGAAATACTCCACTGCACAGACATACCAAAACTTCAGTACACTGTGCAGAAGAGTCAGCTCCTGCAATAACAGGATTGTCATTTGTCACCTTGAGTTTCTCGGGATTTCACTGGATCTCATTACAAGCTAGTGCCATTGTACACAAGGTATTAAAAGACAACATCAATTTAAAGCTTGCCTGACATGAGTCACTCAGTGATGAGTATGTGAAGAAGATACCGAAATACGCAAGGAAAAACCTACCCAAGCCATATTACATCAGAAAGCAGAAATGCAAAGGTTTTGTTTGTGTTTGGATAACTATGGATTAACAAATTAGAATGACAAAACACTGACTTCACTCACTTTTTCCATTCATTAACACTTAATCAGAATCTTTTCATTAAGCCCAGCACTGTCTAGCATAACTGACTGTATTTTCAAAGTATGCTATATAGATCACAAGTTTCTCTTCAGTCTTCAACACCAACTTCGTGTCTACTCCATACACCTGTGAACTCAACTTCTGTAGACAGCAGGAAATTTCTGACCACTGGAAACAATTTCACATCTATTTCATATGTGCAGTGGTATACTAAGCACGAGCAATCACTAAAAAGCCAGAAAAAGTTCTCCCTATCTATTATGCTCTCAGTTTCCATGTTACTTCATGCAAACCATTCCGAGGGCTTTTTACTAAATTTACATAATGTATACTCCTCCTTCTTTTTCCTTTTACATGCATTATTTTTATATTTTGTTTGCACAGTACTCCAGTGATAGGCAGATAACAGGGAGCCTACAATGCCTCCAGCATGCATTTGTGTAGCTTACAAGTACAGAAAATTCCTTGTTCCCCTGGTTACTCTCACTAGACTTGCATTCTAACATGAGGAGAAAGAATGCCAACTTCCTGGTTGTCACCAGTGAACTCATCTATTAAGTGAAAATTTTGCAAATAGATATTGTTTCAAATTTTAATTTCTCCTTTGAAAACAAGTAGGTAAGAAGAAAACAGCTGTCAGTAAACAAGCAGTCTAAAAGAATTAAAAGTCTCTGGAAGAGAAGCTAAGAATCTGGAATGTTACATGGCTGACAAAAGCAACTGGGGAAGGATGATGTTGGTGAAATAATTTGTTTAAAAACACTTTGAGAAGTAACTGGAACACAACAAACTCAGGTCTTAATCTTAGAGTACTTGACTGCTTTCGAGATCCAGGCAGAGCCAAGCACGGTGCCAGACATCTGATCATATATGTTGACCTCATATTCCCCAGCAGTCAGAGTTCAGGATGTGAAATTCCAGTTTTCAATGAGCAAGAAACATTTACATACAAACACAAATTTTGAACATGTTCTGAATTCAAGAAAGTGCTGATCTACCTACGGGAACAGCATAATATGAAAGTTTGGTACATCTCAAGTAATCCTCGTAACAAACACATTCAAGTTACCCAGTAAAGTAAATGTCTGCTATCAGGGAGACTACATACAACATAAATGTAAAGATTACAGGTCCGATCCAAACGTAATAAAAGCCACTCATTACAGCATTCCTGCACAGGACTTTTCCCATTATATTTTTGCTACAATTGTCATACCTGCACTTTTACTAACAGATTAGTTACCACTCCAGATCAGTAAAATGGACATAAAGCTAAAGAAAATTCAGGAACATTAAACTTGTTTCTGCCACACTGCATGACGCGTTCTGCATCACTTACTATATCTCAGATCACGTTACATCATGTCAAACATCTTGTTCTGTTACTACTAAGTCTTTTATGGTCAAACACAAACTCCAGTAAATATCTTAATCAGTGGTGCAGATTTCTAAACAGCCAATTAATATTGAGCAACCTGATCTAGTGGAAGGTGTTCCAGCCCACGGCAGGGGGGTTAGAACTAGATGATCTTCAAGGTCCCTTCCAACCCAAACCATTCTATGATTCTATGAACATTACTGGCATGACACATAGCTGAACTCAGCTAACTTTTAAAGAGAGAGGGGTTTTTTTGTGAAAATATCCATTAAAAATAAAACCAAATAGCAGAGAGAACTACGCTAAACAATTTATCTATTTATGTCATCAGTGAAGCCCAGAAACCACGGATAAGCCCAGAAAACAGTAAGAGTCACCATTTTTAAGTGGCAAAAATTCTCCCTTCCAATGTTTAAGTCTAGTTCTGTTCTCAAACAATAACCTTAGTTCTTTTAACTCTATTGCCTGAAAATGTTTTGAAAAATTACGGCATATTTTCAGGCCTAAATATTTTCTGGGTTGAAGTACCAAAGGTGTGGCAACTGAGTCATCAAGGTGAAAAACAAGTTGAACTCAGACAAGTTGATGCAGACAGCATCACCTTTGACACAGTGACAGTGGTGCAACATGCCTGTGTCAGAGATGAGTGAAAGACAAGAACTGTGCTTTCACTGAGAAAAAGACACAGTGCATCACCCAAGCATACAAATGGATTGACGACGTAAGAGTCGCTCAATCTACCATGATGTCTCCTTAGAGTAACTCCTCCTTAATTAACAAAAATTACATGCAATTTTTGTCTGAAAATATAGTCAGAATGAACTATCTGTTCCAATAAAATTGTCAAAGGATTGCCATAAACAAGTGATATTGGAAAGAAGTAGTGACATTTCTAAGGTTCAGTATGGTCTGCTATTTTTAAAGAGGCATTCTTTTTATTTGCTGTACTGTCATATGTTAAAGTAGGACTGCACAACTGCTATTTTGAGCTAGCATCAAAATAAAATAAATAATTAAAAAAAAATTCAACCATCTCATGACATTGTTCTCTATAAATTAAGTCAGTCCAGTAAGGATCATAAAGTTTCACTTTTAATGCATTAGCCTTTTATTCTAATGAACTCAACAAGTTAAATGTGATAGGTTATTCTCCTTGGTTTATCAAGGCAACTATGTGCAAGCACAGGCACACAGTCTGAACCTTGTAGTTCAACATCTCCCCCAAATCTATTTCAGTTGCAATTAAAAAAAGGGGAAAAAAATACAAAGAAAATAAAGTGCAGTAACTCATAGTCCACAGCAAGGAACTACATAGTAAAAGAAACATCTTTTTCTGGAAGGAAAAGCCTTTTTACAACAGAGAACAACTGCTGGAAATAAACCAAGATTAACCTCTCTTCTGCCTTTATCCTTGTAGTGGAGAGGAAAGAGATATCACTTGATTGCTGTCCTAAAGCAACTGATTCAAAAGCAAAATTGTATCTGTTTCATGATTTGAATCAACTTGCATCACAGAATGGAATGGTGAACCTGGAGAACTCAACTGATTCATCTTCATAAGGCAAAGCAGGACCAACTCCCTTGTTTAGTCTGCTCTCAAGTACTGCAGTGACAGACTCCAGTATTTCCCCAAGCAATATATTCTAGGATGCAACTATTTTTACAACTGGAATTTTTTTCCTGATGTCTAGTCTAAATCTCCCTTGCTGCAGCTTAATTCCATTATTCCTTATCCTGTCCCCAGAAGCAATGGAAAACAAATTATTCCTTTTCTCTTTGAAGCAATTTGGAGACACTTGGAGACTCATCATGCTCCCCCTCCTCCTCGCTCAAACTGAACAATTAAAACTCTTCCAGCCGGGCAGGTCTCCTAAGCCTCTCGCGATCCTTGCGCACGCCCCTCGATTCTCTCCAGTGGTGTGATGTATGCTGCACGATATCCTGATTTCCAGTTCAAACATAACCAAAACTAAAGTAAGTTTGGTTTGTGTCTTGCAAGCAAGCCTCCTGTTCACACATGGCAGTAGTCTGCCTTTTCACAACATAATGACATTGGTGATTAACGCTTACCGAAACCAACCTCCACATCCACCACCCCACCTAGCCAGACATTCCCTGGCTGGTAATTACACAAATTAGATTTATTCCTACCTGTACTGGGCACAGACGGCGGGGTTTGGGTAGGCAGGGGCTGCAGCAGTGCCTGTGTGGGAGGAGACCACCAACGGCCCGGTACCGGTCGCAGCCGGTTCCAGCCCGCTGTGCGCCAAAATTGCCGCCAGCCGGAGGGGTGCACGGCGCCACCTCACAAATCTGTTCAAGAAGGGACGAGACATGTGAGGAAACACATAAAGAGAGACACGGGGAGATGCTTGAGGAGACGCGAGGAGGGAGGGATGGCTGTGGGGACCTGCGGCTGCAGGTGCACTCCTGGAAGGAGGCGCTCCCTGCCATTGCTGAGGGAGAGTAGCCCACGAGTGGCCCACGCCAGGCAGGGACCCGCTGAGGGACCATGGCCATGGGCAGCCCACACCAGGTTGGGGACCGTCAGAAGTATGGGTTTAGGAAGGCAGAGAATAGGTGATTGGGTTAAATTGAGCCTGAGAAAGGAGAAAGAAAGGTGCTTATTTAAATGTTTATCAGATTACTGATCAGAAGCTGGTATTGCCAGTAAGTTAAATTTACTAAAAATTCCCCAAAGGCTGTTTTACTCATGGTATTACCCACATGGAATACTTGTTACCTCTCCCCTCTGAGCTGCATCCTATTCTTTTCCAAACTACTTCTGCAAATTCTGAAGATCATTTTGCACTTTTATCCTATCAGAGGCCTAAAAGCACAATAACAGTCTTGGGAACAAACCCCAAAATTATCAGTTTATTTTCCAAATGAGCTGAAAGAAGTAAGTGCAATGGACACTAAGAACAAAAGAGAGTACCTTTTAAATTTACACTGGTACATTGTGGTGTTCAAAATACTTCAAGTACTTGCACGTGCATGAGTGCTATGCAGATTAGGTAAGGATCACATTTATACTCTATTTACCCAGCACTGTAATAATTTGTTATTCTGACATGTTCTAGAGAGCCATTATTGAATGTTATTTTTTCCACTGGATTTATCACACTGTAGATGCTGCCACACTTAGGAACGAGAGTACCATGGCTGCAGTAGCATCCATCCTTCCACAACCTGGCCTGTTACACTTTGTGGACACCATATTCACCCTGAACTGCCCAAGAAAATGAACTTAGAAAGGTCACTTAAGGTGAGAGATTAAATACAATCCCAACAATTTAGCTTGTTGTGGTTGTGAAACTGAATACATGCAAATGAAGAAGTCAGCAGGAAGGGAAGGTATGTTCATTAATATCAGCAACAACATGCAAACTGGGTGCCCCTAATCACTCTAGTCGTTGCAGAGTAGGGTGGGACCAAGCTTTTGCTGCACTCAGGAGCAGCACCCTTGTGCACTACCAGCAGCTCAGGGGAGTACTGCACCATACAAAACAGTAGTGACACCTTGTGTGCAAATAAGACATAAAACTGCTTGGTTTGAGAATGTAGGTTGAGGAAAGTATTTCTTTCTGGTATGCAGAAACAAACCAACCAAGCAACCAACAAGTTTTCAGTAAGAAGAAACCCGTAAGATGTATTTACTAAAAAGGCACATGTACCACAACAGGTAAAACCCAGCCACCATATATGGCTGTACAAAAGGCCTGCTCTGATTTTCCTATAGCGTCCTTATAGAAGGAACTGCAGTATTTTTAAAGATACACTGCAGAAAAGACCATGATTTGTAGGTGACTTCTCACACTGGCTTTCTCTTTGACACTAGGCAAACTCCTCACCTTCAGCACTCCTGGTTTCTCACTGTAAACCTGAGAAGCATCTTCCTGGTCATTTGAGTAAACGTTCTGAATAATACCAGGCAATCTTTCATCAAACAATTATTTGTGGATACACATTTCAGCAGTTTTAATAATATTGACCTACCTCATATGGGTGCCGCAAGTATCAGTCAGTTAATGTTTCAGCAATACTTTCAAAACACAAAAGCCTAGTATGATAACACAGCCAAAGTTAATAAATTATGCTATTGTTCCTTAGATTAATAACATCTTCATAAAGGATGTCCTCTGAAAAAGTGCAGACTGCTTTTGTGCAGTACTTCAAATGGCAACAAAACCCATTATAATTAGACATTTTCCTGGTTTTCAATGCTCCTTATGAACAGTTTTTAGTATCACCTAAATGAATTTTCTTTCTCATTTAAAGGAACTGGGAAGAATACTCAAGAGAGAAAGAAAGTGATAGAGAAAGAGAATTTCTTGTCACATCATTTCTCAGTACTCTATAGCTCCACACTGAAAATGTACTTCAACGATTCAGGAGCTGTGAAAATTCAGGCTGTGATCATACACGCTGGAAGGGGAGTGGGGGCTGACTTAGAGGGAGGTGTTGCGTTTGTTACATATTTTACTTTAACATAATACACAGTTGCTAATATGAAAAAATATGCATATACTTCCCATTCTGTGTTAGAATATGCCAAATATCAGTATGCCTTGTTACATAAAGTAATAATTGATGCACCACTCACTTTTTTTTTTTGTTAACTTTTGTTTATGATTTAAACCAATAATCACACTAAACACTTGGAAATAAATTAAGCCTTTGCAGACTGATTAAATTGGCTGAATGCTTTAAACATGTGACTTCGGCAGATCTAATCATCCCAGGATAGTTGAGGAGTTAATCATGCAAATGTCTTCAGATATTTCAATTTGCAAAGCTATGTTTTGTAGGATGCACTCTTCCAAAGCATCTGTGTTCTACGGTGCGAACTGCAACTGTTCAGTGACTGGGCAATAGAAAAACTTGTTAACAAGCAAAACACTAAGCCAAATAAAGTATTACAATTAAAAAGTTTTAATCAAAAGAATATAAAATTTGCCAGAGACTTTACACCATTGTAGGAGGTATGGGTCCATTGGCTCCAATTAGGAAGAAGTAAGGAATAGAGAATAGCTCTGTCATGGTTTGGGCCACACCAAACATGTATCCCACAGTTTCACTGCTCGTGCACAGACGTTCAAGCTTACTAGATGTACTTAGTGGAATTAGACTTTTTTGTGCCCACTGCCCGTGAGTTCCATGTTCCATGTTCCTAAATGATCCTTGCTCACTCTTTTTTGGAGACAGGCAGCTTCCACCAAATGTGAGACTGCATTTACTAATCCTTTTTTTCTACCTTACTTTCTGCGTGAAGGAAAATTTTAGGATGAATGGGGTCAATCATGGATTCCACCTTTCAGTGAAAACCTTATTTTATTTTGAGCAGAATCTGAACCTTTCCTACCATATCCTCTTTCCAATCTCTGGGATGGTTGGAAAAGATTGTACCTAGATCACATATTTTGATGTTACAGCTGACCTTCTTTAAAGTTGTCATGTATTAGAGCAGTTGGAGAAGGACAGAATACAGTAGAAGAAATACCACAGTTTTATAAAGTTAACCTAACCACTTATATTTTTATAAATTATCTGTTCTCTACTAAAGAAGATATTTTCATTTGCATTAAAATATGTTGTGGCTAGTAATAAGATTTAATATATATATATAAAACTTTACGTACTGCCTACTGTCTGAGTTCTGTTCCTTGATTAACCCACCTAGACACAGTTAAAACAAGTAAGGGTAATGAAAACACAGTAGCTTAGTCCAGAAAATAAACTTTAGCAATAGTCTCAAAAAACCTTCAAAAAAAGTTCCCTGAGTTTTAAATTCTGCCCTGTAATTAACTAGCAAAACCAGTTTTAGTTCAGCTGTATAAAATGCTCAGCTTTACAAACGCAGCCAACCAATCAGACTTAAAAACAAGAAATTAGTGAAGAAGATTAAAATCTGTCTTATCCATAACAGAAGGAAGGATCAAAAGATACCTGAAAGTTTGACAACTCCTGCATGCCACCAAAAGATGTCAGCGATATCTTGTCATTTTATAAATAGATAAAACCGATCTTGCTTGCCTAAGAAGAGTAGGGGTTATGAAGAGCATTCTACAAAATAGTGAAGCATAAGTAGCTAAGAAGACTTTTGAGGGATGAACACATAAATCCCGAAAACGATAAGCAATAGAACTGACTGGAGTTCTAACTGAGATACGACACAATATTTATAAGTTTGCTATAACTGCTAAGAAATGCAAGAAAAACCTAGGTCTTAAAAATGAGAGTCCCAGAGCCAGTTTGTTTCTCCCTATGCTTTCTTCCTACACTCAGGAAGAGCTTTCTTCAATGACATTAAGGTTATGATGGAAAAATGATTCCAATAGAAGTCTATAGAGATTTTGATAATATGCCTTTATGATGTGATATTATGACGGCAATTCAATTTCATTGCAGGCCTAATGAGACCGTGTTACAATGTCAAAATGAAAGGAAACTATATCAATCAAGTTACAGTACCCTGAGAGAAAGAAAAACCTAAAGAAATTAACCCCATTAAAAACTATTTTAAAACAACATTAAGAATTAGTGAATTCAGAATTGCTTTGCTTTTGTTGGTTTAGTGCTTCAGGTAGAAGCTAAATTTGGCACTGATTTACAACTCATTAAATATATTGACATCAGGGGAATCAGTGAAAGTTTTAAGGAAACAAATAGAACACAATTCACAGCAAGTACTGTGGTTATGTAAAGCATTAGGCAGAGCCTGTTTAGTCCTACAGCTAAAATCTTTTTTTATCTTCAGCAGAAGCAGAATTTTAATTTTTCTCATTTAAAGAAGGTGGCAATTTGGCCAGTGCCTAAGAATTTAAGTTCTTGTATTTCAACTGTCTTGATACCATGTTTGAATTTGTACTAAACACTGTAGAATTGCACCTCCAAAACTGCAAAAGTGAACAGAATTCAAGTGGAAGATTCTTACTGAATGTATTAGAAACAAACATGCCATTGCAAACAATAAAGTAAGAGCCAAATACACACTGTGGAGACAAGATGAGTCTTGATTAGGTCCCAAGTCATCAAAATTGAGGCTAACAGCTCATGCCACAACTGATAAATAGCCTTTGCTAGCTATACCTTTGGAATCACATATAAGGGAGCTTAAGTCAAAGTTACGAAAGCAGTCTTAAGCCTATTTTAAAATATTCAAATGCCTATATTAAAAAAGTAAAAAAAAAAAAAGTGAAAACTGGACATAATGATTTTTTTTTTTTTAATTTTTATTTTTTGGCAACAGAGGCCTTTTCATGTACATTCTTTGAATTTTTAATCAACAACTTTTGTCCTTTCCAAACTAATGTTTCCTATTTTAAGTCTAGAAGTAACAGCTGTAACATTAATGATAATTCCATAAAGGCTAGCATATGTATTCCATTTAAAATGTGTCACTGTCATTTTCCAAACCATGTGTTAGTGGCAATATAAAGTGGCAATATAAAGTTCTGGTCTCTGTAAAAACTGCCACCCATCTGAATAGGTTATGGACTTTCTAGTACAGTAGGCAGGACAACACTATTTTTATATAATATGTACATTACAATTTTCAGCAAGACACTTATAAGGATAGAGATTTAAGACTCAGCAAGACATTAGCACGAAACATTTCGGAAACGCACCACAATATTGTAAAAAGTAAAAGACCATAGTTTTCACTGTGCCATTCTTCCTCTTTCAGCTTACATATTGTTTGTAGGAAACACTGATATTTACATGGCACTATGAAGAAAGATTTGCCAACCCACAAAAATTCCATTGATTTTTGCTTCTATTACTGTTGAACATGCAGAGATGGCACTCAGTCATCACAGTATTAGGGAAAATTGATGGAAGGAAAGTATAAGCCATTCCTAAACTCAAAATCAAGTTGTTTCTATTTTTGCTTGTCCTTGATTGATATACATAAACATATACATCACACACACAGAGAACTTTTTTGAAGATGGCTAGAACATAATAGATTTTTTTTATTTTCAGCTGTTTACAGTAAAACTTGAATAAACTTTTTGCTTCCAACACTATTATTGATTATATGCAATACTGTATTGCCTAGAGGATATATCCCCATTGTAGGGGGCATTGTACAAATAAGAATAGAAATAGTCCCTGCACAAAGACCAGACCCCAGAGGTTTGCTATATTTTTTTTTTCCTCAGAGTCTGAGCCCAAGGCCTATAAAAGTGTGAGCTTGTATAAGCATTTTCTTGTGTCAGGGTGGGCTTTAAAAAGAAAAATCAAATACACCAAAAGCAGCTCTTGCCATTTCAAGATACATAAAAAGTTCTTCCTGCAGACCTGATATTTACTCGTATCTCATTTACAGAGATATTCATAACTCATTTACATCAGATGCAAATTTACTGTACTTTTTGTCAACATAGTAAGTTTCTGCTGCTATTACTAGCCTTAGCAGAAATAAGCTTCAGTCACACCAGCATTATACTAATTGCACATTATTTTTAAATTTTCACCAATTTATTTTTCTTGGTGCTATCTGGTAGGGAGAGATTCACAATGGCTTGAGAATAGATTCATGGAAACCTATGTATCTTGCAAAACAGTGTTCACTATAGGATTAAGTTCTGCTGCAAAAGTATCAGGACTACTTTTGTCAACACTGTAATGACAGCAGTAGAGAGAAATGCAACACTGAAATTGCAGATAAGATTATAAAGTAAAAACCTAATATTCCATTCAGGCCATATAAAACATGACCTTTAATCAGCAAGATGATTTGTATATATACACTCAGTTCAGACTGAACATTCAATGAAGAATGTACAAACTAACACAGCATCAAAAGAATCTAATGGGGGAAACATTCAGCAGCACAGACATGCAAATTGTTCTCAATGACCAGAAATCTAAATTCATTGGTTCCTAACAATTACGTAAAAGAAAATATTTTTCCAAGCATATACACATTTATTTCATCCATGAATTCTTGTGTACTGAACTTCCCAAGAGTGAGAAAGAAGGCTCGTTACAGCGAATTTTGTTCCTGTGACCTTGTTTGTAATTACTTGAACTACATAATGACTGACTGGAACAGTTTCCTACGGAACACACATTATATCAGTATGAAGATACTTACGTACCACATAGGAGAGTTAACATATTGACATGAACACGCTTTTATTTTATTGCTGTCTGACTATTCACCACAGGAATTGCATCAATTTAAGTATTTAAATAGTAAAAATCATTACTCTGACCAAAATACTTACTACAAAAGTTGTTCATACATAAGATCCATTATAAACATCACAACCCTTGCTGGCACCTTCCTTCAAATATTCAATGGATTTGCTTTGCAGTCAGCACGTTCAAATAGTTACAATCTGAGTTTAGGATAATGTATATGATACTACTTACATTCTTTTTCTGTGTTGGTGTAATCTGCTTTACAGCTGTAGAACAAAGCCATGAAGTTTTAAAACTAGATATAGTCTCACAGGTCTAACTTACAGAATTTAGACAGCTGCACCTAATGCAATCTAGTTTTTATACTACAAACAAGATCTTCCTACTCAGTGTATTCATTTAATACATTTATTCATCTTTGGAAGTGCCTGAAGTTTCCACTATATAATCTAGGGTGGGGAAGAGATACACAGCTTTGCAACTCACACAGAATTCCTTCACGTTTGTCAATTTTCTTGAAACATACTATTGTGTTTCTTTATAAATACTAATACCAAGATATTGCCAAAAAACAGAAAAATAAGCCAACAATACAAATCTGAGATAGTTACGAGCAGGCCAATAGACTTTTACTCTTGCACAGAAGACTCAGATGACTTAACAGATTTGAAACAACTTGAAATTGTTGGGATTGTGTTAATGGACTCACTCATTGAATCTTCTCATAGAATGGTTAGAGTTGGAAGGGACCTTAAAGATCATCTAGTTCTAACCCCCTGCCCTGGGTAGGGTCACCTACCACTAGACCAGGTTGCTCAAAGCCCCATCCAACCTGGCCTTGTTGGATTCATCATTGAATTCTTCAGGATGACTTCAGGAAGTGATTAGCAAGAAGTTAAGGTTGTTAAGCAGTGCTTTTCCCATCTCATAAAGATGGTTGAAATGTTCAAAGTTTTCCATTTCAAAGCAAACTAAATCAAGAATATGCCAAGCTTCTGTATTAATATATCTTCACCAAAAAAGAAATAGACCAATGAACATCAACGGCCAAAACATAAACCTGACTTCCCATATTAGACATTAAGTGCTGTAATTTATAACCCATTGTTTATCCATATGAAAACCTTCCTGTTGTCTCAAGGCAGCTCACACTCTTTAAAAGTTCAATGATTTGCTAGGCATGACTTCCTTTCACTAAACCATGCTGATCTTCGCAATACAATCAATCAGTTTTAATTTTTGTAACTGCGCATACAATTACAAATAGCAGATTTATATGTAATTCCAAAATTCCTTTTAAAGGATTGGGGCACATTTGCTACTTTCTGTTTTAATCATGCTGAAGAAGGTCTAAAAGAAAAGACTGCAGACTACAGATTTTTAAAAGATCAAATGCTTTAAAACTGAAGTCAATGCCATCTGGTCCTGCCAATTAACTTTTTCTATTCATACCTGAATTTGAGATATTACCCATGTTTTCCCTGCAAAGAAGGGTTCTGGCACTGAAACAACCTTGAGCTCTTCAGTAGTAAATACACATGCAAAAACATAACTTCTGGGGAAGATCTGAGGTTCATGTAATTTTGTACCTTGATCACCTCTATGACTGACCATCTACAGTGGCTTTGCAGCTCTCTGGTAATTTTTCCCTTACTGATATTTTGAAAAAGTATCAATCATAATTATGCAAGATCTTTGAAAGTTGTTTATCTCTTTTTGCTCTGCTGCTCTGTAATGTCTCGGTTATATCCTTTTGTATTACTCTTTGGATGATACTTCAGTTCCTTGAGGGAAACCTTCTTATATCTGTAGACTTCCTTATCCCACACAGCCATGCTAGATATAGATATACATCTTTTATTTTTTAAGTTTTTTTTACACTTCCTAAAGTCTTCTTTGTTACATTATTATGCAATTTAACAATATAGTATTTAAAATATTCTACCCACTACTTGCAAGCTTTCTGCCTATTGGCTACCCCTCACCTCTCTTTTTAGTAGGTCTTCTCATTTGTACATAGTTTCCTTTTCTAAAACTACATATGTATTGACTTTAAAAAAAAAAAAAATTTGTTTCTGTAGGGAGATTAAATCTGAATATGCTACTACTAGTGTAAAAGTGTCTCATTTTTCAGCATTTCTTGTGCAATAATCAACGAGGCCAAGATTTGTATGTCCTAGGTGTTACCAAACTCTGCCATATGTAGTAGTTATTTATGAAATCTGAAAATTTAATCTGTGCACTGCACCTCCCATGACATTTCTTGTCTTACCTCATTGAACCTTATTATTGAGACTCCTCTCACAGGTGGAGTTCCCTTAACACTATTGCTGTCCTGTTTCATAAAAGTATTACAAATACTATTTTTCCTGAAATGCCAAAGAGTCTATGTTAACACATTTGCATATCTGATTTTTCTTAGTTTCTATGTGCATTCAACTCATGCTGTGTTGTGTTTCCATCAGCAGTCTACTCAGTGTTTCCCTTACACTTTGTGTCTTAGTACTGCAATGTTTCATTATTATCTTCCTTCTAGCATGTGTGTTTCTAGCACGCTAGTTTCTAGCATGTATATTATGTTCAGAAGCTCATTTAAATCTAAGTTTTCCAATAGCTTTTCTTAGAACTATTTGCTTAAATTTTCCTTAATTCAAAGGGTGTAGCGATGTTAGTAATGTGCTCTTATATGTATAACAGCTTCTCCTCGCTCTTTTGTCTATATTTAATTTTAATGCCAGCAATTCAATTTAATTTTGATTATTCCTCCTGTGCCTACTCCTATATTTCAAAAAGTTCTCTATTTCCTAATGAGGCTGACTCATTTTCCACAAAGCATATTAATTTCCTCAGCTACATCTTCAAATGCTGCATTCTCCATCTTTCTGTCTGATCCCAAGAACATTTCAGATAACTAACTTCCTAACTGGATGTTTACATTTTAACTCCAGCACCTCTTCTACCTTTTCCTGTGTCATTGGCACAACAAATACAAATGCAGGTTGCTCCCTTGAATGTCTGTTCCAAAAAGAATAGCCTAGGAACTTCTACATAAGTTTCAGTAAGACATTTCTTTGATAACTAGCCTGCCAAATAATATCACCCCTTAACAGTGTGAATGCTGAAGTGTTTTTATTATTATTAGAGTTATTTTAATGACTGGCATGCACTGTGTGTTTATATTTTTGTCAAATATTGGAAAATCAATTAAAACAATATAATGGCACTGGCAAAAACATCATTCACAAAATAATTACAAGCAATTGGCACCAGATGTTCTATTTCTTCAAAATTTGCATTTTCGGTTTTATAATATTTATATTTTTCTTCTGGCGAGATGCTTAAGTAATCATACCTCAAAAGGCTGGATTTTTGCTTTCTCTGGCTTTGGCTTTTTGACAATGTAATTCAAAGACAAAGCTCAGATCATATTGCATTTAGTGGTTTCATCCCCTACCACAGAAATACAGTATCTTTTATTTTAATCATATCTTATCTACTGATCTTCTAGAAGCAGAGATAAACAGCATATTTTAACAATACTGTTGTGTTAAACCTGAAGCCAAGTGGAATCAAGGAATTGATAAGAAGCTTTTCCTAGATACAAGAAAACCTGAAAATTCCTGTCATGGCTGTTGGCTGTTTCTTGTTCATCTAGCTTCACCGAAAGAAATAAAGTTATTTCACCTAAAGAACTAAAGATTTTAATCTAAAATGGAAACTTTTTTGATAGCCCTAGATCAAAATTCATCTAATCAAAGATCTATTTTGACCTGTATGCAGACACGCACTGGAGAGCTTGTTCCAAGTTTCAATAATTTTCTTTATAAAATAAGAGCAAGTGCCTAAGTTTCAATAACTTTCTTTATAAAAGAAGAGCAAGTACTTTCTGAGGTTACAAAATGTTTAGGGGTCACTGGAATCCCACTGTATGAGCTCTCAAATAGAGAGTTTAATATTTTTTAATTTTTTCTGTGACAAAGATTAATCATTTAAAGAACAAGGCAAGGCATTTTTTTCAGATTCATGTTCATTCAGAAAACCTTAGGAGACTACATATTCTGATCTCCTTTTTATTCAAAGAGTATGTTCAGTCTATTTTTTTATTTATGTTTGGTTTAAAGTGAGCAATAAACTTAGCTGTAGGCAAAGAAACACAACACAGCATGAGTTGGCAAGGCCTTGAGAAACACCATATACCCAGTTCTGCCACCACAGTTAATAAGAACCAGTCAATAAGAATCCTATGCAACGAAGTCCCAGAGCTGAGGTAGTCTCTGCTTATCTCCAGATTTTTAACTCGCTCTAGAAAATAAAACTTCTTCAGCATTTTACTTATTCTTTAGCAAGATCCCCTAAGTGTTCTTGTTTTACGATCTCAGATAAAATTAGATTATTTAGACTGAGGCTGTAAAGTAGTTTCTGAGATCTGAGCTCATGCCTTGTACAAATTTTACTGACACTATCAAGTCACTGGACTGATGGCATCCTTAGACATCAGTCTAAGTTGTTGTCATCAGACAACAACTATGTGTTCCTTGGCAATAAGTAAATAGGAAAATAAAGCTACACTTGGATAATCAGAAGAAGAGATGGCAGAATACTTGAAACATACAGAGTTCTTTATTACCGTGTCTACTAGCTTTGTAACGTTGGGTCGTAAAAAAGTGAAAACATTTAAAACACTCAGAGCTTTTACTCAGCACTGAATCCATTCCTCTGTTTAAATAGCAAAAGGGTTTCATAGAAAGATAATATTTTTTCTCAAGATTATCACTGATGCAATGCATGTCTAATTTTGAGAGTGGAAGACAGAAAAAGCAAGATTATTTATTATATTCAAAATATTAATTAATATATTGCTTGATATAAAGCAACATAGAAATGGTGGTACTGCCTTCACCTTTTCCTAACACCAAACATACAAGTCTACCAAAAGAGTTTTATAAAATCCCTAGCAAGGTTTTATTATATATATTTTTTTTCTCACATCAGAACAGATGTGAGAACAATGACCATTGTCAATTAAAGAAAACAAAGGATATAATATAAAAAATACAAAACTAAAATGGATTAACTGATTACCATACCTTTTTCAAGATGGGTTTTCTCCTTTAGGATGTCAATGAAATTATTATTCAGTGGTTTTCTGGTTGCAATACATTTTTTTCGGTTTACATAGAAGAACTGAAAAAAGTCTTACCTTCCATCAGTCCTGTGGACTGCCTTTGCATCTTCTCCTTGCTCTCTGTGGTCCTGGCTGTGCTAAAAACTCTCTTGCTATATTTTCTTGCAGACACTGTTCCTGTTCCTCCTTTTTCTCCCACAAGTATTCTTTATTGAAAGCAACATTTCTCTCTCCCACACCTGGCTTCCTCTGATCCACTACGCTGCAGCCAGAATAATGTAAACAAGAAAACTTTCCCTTTGCTGCTGAGATTTACTGATTTTTATTTTTTTTCAAGTCCAGGTGTCTATTAACACATCAGCATTTATCAACCACTAATAAGCAACACTGTGACATTCAAAAGCTAGTTTTCCTCAGAATATTATTTAATCCCTTTTCTACCAATGCAAAAAAGTCTCCAAGAGGGACCCGTGGAAGAAGTCAGAAATCATACTGTCCTCTTGATGGTAGGATTCAGTAGAGATTCCATTAGAGATTCTCTTGTGATGGTTTCTTCCATTTTACAAGGAAGGAAGAAAGAGAAACCCATAAAGCTATCCTACAGTGAAGGGAAATAAACAGTCATATGGACACCATATTTTGAAATTGTTTTTTCACTAAAGGGAGCATGCCAAGAACTAGAGTTAAATACTTTCCCAGATCACACTTTAGTCACCTATCACCATATAAATCTGTTACCAAGTTTACATGAGATTAAAGAAGTACATGCAACTTGGGCTCAGGTGTGAGTGCAGATGGATTTTAATCCATTTCACAAATCTAGCCATAGCTATATTGGTTTCATAAATTAAAATATGACTCAGGAGATGAATTGCTGAAATACTACATTTCCTGATTATCTTCAGTTTCTTTAGTTGAGTCCATACCACCTCGCTCAGATATCTTTAGTTTACATCAAACTAATCAAGATGTAATAGAAAGAAAAATAACCATTTGAGACCCACTTCTGAAATCTGCAGGCCCAGCTGAGACACAGAAATATCTACCCTCACTAAGCAAACTATTATTCATAACATCTGCATATCTAGTGCAATGTGAGTTCCTGTCACTCACCATTGACATGTCTCTACACTAGGACTGATATCCTAACAGTACATTATTATCTTTCATGAGAATATACTAATTCCTTTTGCACCACTATGTATGCTGATATACAGTATCCCTTGACACTGACAACATGTTCTAGTGAAATACATTAATTCAAGAGAAAAACAAAAAAAGAATATGCAAAGGCACTGGTAAAGGCACCATATATATGGCAAAAATTTATTAAAAGCACTAAATTATTCTCCCAATAAAATTATTCTCCCAATACAACAATAGAACTTTTATCATTGATCTCAGTGGTGCAAAGATTCCACCAGATGTCCAGATTCTGGGTTATTAATTAATAGTAAGGTACAATACCAGCTATGTTATCCTCTGTCAAGTAAAATTTTTAAAGGCTTTCTATTGCCCTTTAATTTCTATAGAACACTTTTTGACTGATTAGCAAAATAACTTCTAATTCAGTTATTATGATTAAGTGTATATTATCAGATGACACTACACAGATATTTCTGCCAGTATTTTCAAGCGGCAAGTGACCATAATCATATACACTTGACATGTATAATTATAACGCATTATTTTTCAGCTAAGAATGAGGAGGTGGGACTCTCACAGTGTATCTTCTCATTATATTTTCTACAACAGATTACTTCTTTTTTTAAATATTTGACTTCTCTGCCCTTCACTGATGTCCTCAATGATTTCCTCCACCAAGCATTTTACTACTTCACCGTATCCTAATTAATTCTTTAACTTGAAATTCTCCTTCGATCCTAATTTAACTCTCCGTAGATACAAAACCTTTGGAAAAAATCCTCAGTGACAGACTGTTTACCAGATAGCTTTTCCTCAAGCTTTTGCAGCTTTAAATCTGATCACACAAAATACTGAACCAAATACTGGACTGAACAGCACTATATATTGTAATACAACAGCAATGTCACTTTTCCAAGTACTATTGGGCTCCAACAAAATAACAAAATTAGACTGAGTGTGGAGATGCTGGGTACCTGCATCAATTTCAGCAATGAAGCTTTGCAAGTAGCTAGTATTCTGATACACACCTCCTGGGATCAGGCACTGAGAATCTACTGTAAATTCAGTTCTTTTCTCTTTCACTTGCCAAAAGAATCCTCCCCCTCCAGCATATGTGTAAGCAGAGAATACAGAGGGGAAAGTATTTGATTCCAAAACTTCAGTGAAGAGATTTCTAGTTTTATTTAGTTATCTTTAAGGAAAAGGGGGGAGGAGGGGGGAAATAGTCCCTCAGGTTATGGCCGTATGCAAGGCACTTAAGTTTAGAACAGCTGAGATAGATACAGTACGGTTAAAATTATAGCACAGACAAGAAAAAGATATCATCCTGTTTCTTTCTCACATTATGACTTAGCTGAAAAAAGCTTTGATGACATCAGTGATTATAAAGTATTCTTTACTCTGCAATTAATTTTTTTTTAACCACCATATTCAATGCAAACAGCTGAACTACTGTAAAGAGTGTGACCAGAGAGAATCAATGCATTTATTTGCATTATTATCATCTGTCAGCAGAGCTAGCTTCAAACCTGCTGGACTACTAACAACCGTGGTGTTCTATGTGCTGAATTTCCATCATAAAATATACATTTGAACAGCAAATGCAAGGGGTGTAAGTGAACAACAGTAAATCGACAGATCTTAAGTGATATCAGCAACTCCAGACTTATTTTGTGGTTAAAGCAAAATCCCAGTCCTACTTAAGGACACTGGTGGCATTCTTTGACTCTGGTTCTATATACCTTCAATGAACCTTAGTTCAATGGACTCAATATTCACCACTAATAAACTTCCACATTACTGATATTTATTGATAAATGAGCAGTATTAATTAATTCTAAGCAAAATTTAAAGCCCTGTCCAAAGTATGTTAGTCCAAGTCTTTTAGCTTTTAAGCTATGAAGTTGAAGAGTCTTTAAATATCGTGCTTGATTATTGTGGTCTGGTTTTCAATGACAAGAATCAAAAAAGCATGATGCTAGACTGCATCTTGTCTATTAATCAGTTTAGTCTGATCAGAAGGACCATCTTAAATGGTTTCATGGCTTAAAGCAGACATTTAAAAATTATTAAGTTTCATTAATGTGGAATTAAGACTATTAAAGCAACAATGAGAAAAAAGGGACAATCCCAGGTAGTGATAGAGACACAGGTGTTTACTGGAGACTAAATAATTACAAAAAGCCTCCTATGCTCTTACTGGCTTAAATAAAACCCAATCAAAACAAACAATATAATAAAAAGGAATAGCTGTCATACTAAGGGAAGAAAAAAAGTAAAATCACTGTAACTAAAACCCAAGTAGCAACGACACACTGCCCTTTTGAAGAGATAAACAGTAAAGCATCCACTTTTGGAACCATATAGACTCTACTCTGAAGCTGCATAAGTCAATTATCAATGCTTTCCTTAGGATGCTACAGATATACATAAAATTAAAACATGGTGATTTCAGCAGCACAAAGAAAGTTTTGTTTACATCAAACAAGACCTTGTCTCTGAGCTGGGACTTATACAATAATAGGCTATGTAGACTAGAGGAAGCAATTCATTACTGAAGCTATTTGTACTATAGAAAGGATTCCATCTAGATTGCTTTCAGCAAATGTTTTGCTTTCACTGAATGTACAGCACTTGATATCCTCATTACAGTTGTAATACTATTACAATGATGTGTTTTTATTGTGATTTAACCATCCTTTATAAATTTTAACACAAACAAGTACTTAGTTAAAAAAAAAAAAAAGGTAATTTACCACTTGCCCACAAGAAGCCACTTTTCAGAACACCTTTCCTATCCTTTCTGCCACACTATAGGTTATACACATTTACTATAATCCTGGCTTGATGCACAATCTCTGTTATTCCTGAATTTAACCTGTTGTACAAAAACAGGCAGTTGAAATTGGAGGTAACTTTTGAATGGTATTTTAAGGACCTCAGAATCAATAGAAAAAGAATCAAACCAAACCCAACCCTAACAAATCAGCTATTAAGTCTACATAACTTTATGCAGAAAAATTCCTGCCTCCAGCAGATCACAATTTGCAGTCCTGTAAGGACTGGTAACTTAACCTATACCCAAAGTTGGAGTTCAACCCACACCTAAGGGAAAGACAGAAATGCTTTGCTCCCAGTTTGTTCACTGGGCACTGTCAGATCTTGTACGACATCTGATTCTTTCAGAAATGACATTTTCATATCATAAAATCTAATTCACAGGCACTTTCAAGTGCTATTTTTAGAGATAACATCCAAGACTAATGAATGCAATACACTATGAAGTTAATATGACTAAGAAGATAATAAGAAGTTAAATCAACTTGTCTTGTCTCCCTTTTCAAGTCATTCTTTTCTTGACAATAATACACAATACCAGCAATATTCCTTATATGAAAGTTTATAACCCTTATCTTTGTTTGAATTGTGCTTTCACTTAAAACACTATTTCCCACTGACTTGAAAACACAGAGCTCTCCTGTTAAGGGTAGTGTATATTTCTGTGTAGTTATCCTGAACCATCAGATCTGCGTGTGTATGTACCATTGTGCAGCTGATACAACCAACATAGATCAGTCACATCTGCTGTGACTTCAGAGTCAATCTTTTAATTCTTCTGGACGAGAACACCAGGCTGAATGACGAAAAATACTATTCTGGGCTCATTTCAATCTTTCACCTTTTATAGGTTTGTTCTCACATTTTCTGTGAGATTTCACCTTTTCTCACATTCCACCAGAGACTTTTGTTACACATTTTTTACTTAAAAAACCCTCAATACAAATATTCTTTTACTACAAGATCCTTCTCTGCACTAAAAACAAAAAGTGAAGTAGCTCTACCTCATTTACCCCTACATGGCTCAGATAGGTTTGTGGGCTTCTTTCCTCATGAAAACTAAAGTCAAGGGTCTTTAATGCTTTCTTTACCATTTATCTTGCAAGTCTTGCTGACTGCATGCGTAAGGAGTCGTAGTGTTTTTCTACACCTTCCTGTAAAGATTCATTACACAGACTGCAAAACATTTAACAAAAGCTGTTAAGCTTGATGTGTCAGATTTTAAGGAAAAGAATTTTCAATACTCTGAAAAATTAAATTAATAACGAACAATACATTTCCCATGGATAATCTTCTAATGCATCTTGCACCAGTGTCGTCTTCTCTACTATGGCTTGACAAGCCATCCATCTGAAATTTCCTTCAAATTTGCACAAAAGAATTGCAGGTATAAGCAGATAAACTTTGCAATGAACTTAATTTGGCTAACTTTAAGCACATGGACTTTTTTTAGTAAGGAATCAGTCAACATAATTATACTATGGCATCGGGAAATAAACTGATCGTTGTGGAATTTTTTTCCCCTAAATAGTTCTAGGACATTTCAAGTACTTTAATATTCATAAGAGCATTAAAAGTGAACCTTACAATCTGACAGCACTGACCATTTCAGTAGGGTAAACAAAATGCAGACTGTTTTTTTTTTTTTTTGCCCAACATTGGGAATTTTTTCATCCATTATCACCACACAAAATAGACATCCTGATGATTTTCATTAACTGATTCAGCAGCAAAAGGTATTTATTTGCTCAATAGGCATATCACTTTTCAGGTTGTAGTCATCTTTTCAGAGATAGATACATGCAAGATCACCAACTTCACATAGGGCTATATCTCACATAGACGCACAAAGCAAATAGCATCAGCAATGAGCCACCAATAGTATTCTTCCACTTCCTTCATTGGCAAGTTTGTTCAAGCATTGTGTATCTGCATGCTCTCTTCTCCATTTCAGCTATCCAAAACAAATGGTTAAAATGAAAAGCAGGCTTTCACCTCACTTAAAAATGCATACAGAACTAGAAGGGGCATCCCAATGGCTCAGCTGGAGTCCTGAAGAGCAATTTCCATATGGAAATACAAGATAGTGATGTTAGTGAAGCTCAAAATCTAAGTCTGTATTCCTTAGCTATTTAATAATTTCTCTCAGACTTCATTAGATACAGGATTGGGAAAAAAAGGACTCTTGAAATGTGACACAAAACTCTTCTTAGAAGTACTAATCACACATCCATAACAGGATACATGACAAGTGATTCGGTAGGATGTCAGAAAAAAGAACATCACAGCTAACTTCCTATTGACCTAGAATATGTTATTTTCCAACAGAAAACAGTATGAGCAGTAATTTTAAGTCAAGTTGACAGATCTAAGTCCAAATCATCACAGACTTCAAAACCAAGTATTTAAGGGTTCTATTAAATAGCCTCAAGAGCTCTTACGCACCTTCATCCCTTTCCCACTCAGCAAACACATTAAGCGAAAATGCTCATAAAAAAGCCTTAAATCTGCACATACTACTGGTAAAAAAAAAAAAAAAAAGGTCATAAGGATAAAAGTGTCAAAACAAGCCTGAGGTCTGGCAGTTGACAATAACAACCTGTAGTGAAGTCAATTGGGATGCTGTCCAGAATCATTCTGGGAGAGTACATTCATTTTAAAATGGCAATTCACCCTAACTTTAGTTATCTAGCTAGTCATACCAATAGATGGAAACATTTATTGCACAACAAAAAATAAACAAGCATTTACTTATATCAATACAAATCATTGAGAACAGTGAAGCTACCATTCGTGCATGTGATCTCACTAACAGATGTATGATTTTTCTGATGAAATGGGGCTTACCTTCCTAATGACTCGTCAGGTCCTCACGGTTCTGGCTTATTTGAATTTCCACTCCTGGGACTGGTTGCCAAAGCATCTAATAGATTCTAACAAAGTCAGCCTTCTTTGTGTTACAGCTCTTCCTTTCTAAAGGTCAGCACCTTTGCATCATGCCTGTTATGTTATTAATTTGTTAGCATTGCTATTCATAAATAAACCAAACTCTTTCACACAGCTGTATAAACCACCACAAATAAAACAATAAACAGATGGCACTGCACAGTCTAAATATTTTGGTTCAGCTATTATACATGTAGCTATCTCCATTCTACATCCCCAGCTTCAGATGTCCCACGAAATGAAAAAGGGTTATTACTCGTTTTAAAAATATTGTGTCTGCAACTGCCTATAGTCTAGAAAGTCGAAGTGCAATGCCCACATGTTCCCTGCACGACTGCTCATTCATCACATGAGAAGAAAGTTCCCATGTCTTTGGTTGTTTACCCTCTTAAGAGGCAGGAAGGAGTAGTTTACATTGACATTCTGCAATCTCTGTTTAATACCATGTTACTATCCCTGTAAGAGAAAAGAAAGGCCCCCAAACCAGGAGAAAATATGGGAAATATAAGTACCACTTTCTACCTGACAGTAAAGCCAAAGCAAAGGAAACCAAACCCTTATACTTTTTGCTTCATCTCTTAAGATTACATGTATGGATGTTGCCTTCTCTTCCTTGCTAATTCCCAATCCATGCAAAATCAACAAATCCAAATATGATTTAGCTAAATACAATAGAGAAACTGTACTCCATCTCTTCTTTCTTTCCATGTAATGCAGACAGCTCTGTAGCAGAATAATTAACCAGGTGTTAACCAGTTCCCATTACACTCCAGAATGTGAAATATGATGATTCACTCTAGAAATACCGAACTGTGCAAAGTTGACACAGAAGACATACTTGATCTGGTAGCCTTTTTGTATGTAATGCATCCAGAGGGAACTTAGTGCCTTAGAAATAAGGTTCTGAAACAAGTGGGAGACAGGACCCTTAGAGTTCTCTAAGGAGCTCACCTTACTTCTTTGCAGTAGCAGACACACCCTTCTAAATGAATGGACATAAAACTCAAGGTCTTAAATCTTCAGAACCTTGTTATCTTCTTGCTATGTTTTTGTGTTTTTATTATTTTTATTACTGTATTTAGAAAGAAGTAAGGATGTAAGTAGGGGTGAGGGAGCCATTGTAGTAAGAGCACATTAGTTTCAGGTTACAAAGCTTGCCAATGATGATATAAGAGAAAACTCAATTTCAGCCAGATTTCTTCATGCTAACACAAACCCCTCAAGACAAAGAGACTTAAATATACACAGTTAGAGAAAGAAGATGATGCTGTTATCCTAATTTGAAAATGAAGCTGTCCATAAAAAGGAAAAACAAATGGGATGAAATCAAAGTAAGACAATAAATGAGCTCTGCATTTATATTTTCATCTGCTCTCCTCTATGGTAAGAAGGGTGAGAATTTATTTTATTGCAGCTAGAAGACTCTGATAAAACTGTTACACTTTATCACATTCTCCTTCTCTAACTAAGATAGTCATTTTACTGTTGTAAATAAGACATTTTTCTCAGGTCTCTCCCTTCTACGAATTCCTTATCCTGTAAGCTCCTAACAGCTACAGATACAAATGGATGTACAGAACTTTCTACTCGGATATGGATGACCAAGTCTTCACTGTGTTCTATGTCAGCCTACTATGGGCAGCTTTTAGTTACACATTACTTTACATAAAGTGAATCTATATAAAAGAGAACAGTGATAAAAGACATAAAACAAAAATGCAGCAATGGAGAATGTGAACTACAGGTCTTTGTTCTCGCAGGTGCCACTTTATTGCCTTACTATTTTGTACTAACATCTTATCCATTAACCCCCTGAAAATACTGTGTAATAAGGAATTAGCTTTGTGTTTGCCACCAATTACTGTAAGCTGGGAGCAGAAGCCAGTCAGCAAAATGTGTGGGTTTTTTGAAAGGACAAAGCAAAATTGCAATGGTCTTCTGCCTTCCTGAGATTAGCTGAATCAATTCAGCTAAGACCTTTTACCAAGGTTACCTTCAAAAAAAAAAAAAACCCAAAAAAACCCCCAAACAAACAACCCCAAAAAGCCACCAATAACATTGGCTCATACTGGATTTACTGCAGTTTGTCTGCAAAACCAAAGTTAAGTTTACATGAGGTTTTTGTGAGGAGGTATTTAGCATGCCTACTAGTTGCTTGCACCATGCGTATGCATCAATATTGGGCAAGCTTGCCACAAGCACACAATTAAAAACAGAGCAAACTTGCAGGATCAGCTTACTGTCATCTTAACATTTTAGAGAGATCTGGGTTTGTGCCTGGTCAGCGCTTTGCTAATTAACTGTATTCTGACTATTCTGCAGAAATTCTATTTTAGCTTGTAAAGCATCAGATGAATATTATGGTTAAATAAACTTACAGTGCAAAACTGTAAAGTCACTGTCAGTCTGCTGCATCTTACCCTTAAAATGCTCAGAAGAGGCCAAAATGTTGATTATATCAATACTATGCACATTCTCAATATGAAGCATTTGTACATGTACTGGAGTTTATATCTATTTCAGTAATTGAACACCCAATGTAGTCTTAAACCAAGAATATTAAAATACAGGTGCCTGTTAAGATACCATTAATGAATACCTAAGGAGTAAGATGTGATCAGTCCAACTTTCTCCAGGTTTCTCTAAAAAACTTCTAGTCTGCTTCCTTAAAAAGGAAGATGCCTTGTGCTTATAACTCCATGTAATTTACAAGTTAAAAAGCAGTATTCACTGGACCAGTGCTTGAAGTAGGCACTTCAGGACAGTTCTTACTAAAGCCTGATGGGTTTTGCTGCGTCTTCTAGTTTATTGACTCAGAACATAGGTCAATAGATGAGGTATGGCTATTTTTCTCCTTTATCTGATACAGTCTCTTGATATATTGTAGTCTAATTGTAAAATAATTCTTTGTCACATTGACAGTGCCTACTGGATTTGTCTGGATTTGTGCTAAGAATTTAGAATATAAAAGGTGAAAAGAAAATTTGCCATGTTTTAAAGACAGCCAAAACAATCTTTGTGGCAAGCTTGTGCATTCACTGAAAGCAAAAACAAAACCCTGAGACAACACAGGGGCTGGAAGCTGAAAGGTAAATTATGCTTGCTGTGTTTTTCTGAATTGAATCCTGCCTGTATGATCAGCAGCATTCAGACTCCCAGCAGGGAAGTCTCCAAAAGAGAGGGAAAACTAGGCAGGTGTCTTTAAAGAAAGCACAGAGAAACATACTAAATAAAAATTCCGCCTGAGAAATGAAATTGGTTAAATTGCCTACAGCATGTCTGTGGAGGAAAAGGGTTTACACAGATTTCCTTCCTTTGAGGGGTGGAGAGAAAAGCATTGCAGAGCATGAAAAGCACACACATGTATGGAAGACTTGTTCATTATACAAAATTTCTTTATAGATATTCTGTTCTGGAAACGGACAGAATGAGGAACACGTTAAAGAAACCAGTGAGATAGAGTGAAGGGGTGTATTTGAAGGAATCAGTCAGCAAAAGATTCAGCCGACAGCCATGAACACAAGAAGAATAAACTGCATGGGGGCAGTAGATACAGCATCGTCTTGTCCCAAAAGCAAGGATTCAGAAATAGTTATAGGCCTTCACTGGGATGACATAGTTGTAAGATGTCCCCATCAAAAAGTTTACCCAAAAGACAGGATTCATTCCTGCTTCATCATTACTAGTCAGCAGAAGCTTCAAAATATTCAAGATTGGATTAATTACAAATTTTTAAAATGCAGTTCATAATTTGGGGTAGGAGGAGTAAGCAGAGTTCAAAAATAGCTACAGAAGCAGAAAGAACAGCTGCCCTTTAAAATTACTCAAAAAAAAAAAAAAAGGAAATGCATCCTGAAACACAGCTGTTTGTCTGTGAATTAAACTCAGCATTCACTCAGACACTTATCTCAGATTAATAGTCCAGGCTTTAACACGTCCCCATCTGAGAGCATTTGTTCCTATCAAAATAAATGGAACCAAGGAGCCCAAATTGCTTAAGCAGCTTGGAAGGTCTCAGTCTAACTATCTTTTGAACAGGCAAACTGTTCCTTCCTCAGTAGCGTAATACGGCCTTCCTTTTTCACACAACTGTGGTTTGTTTCCCTCAGATATCAAGACAATTTTTCAAATACTAGAAATTTAAAACTCTATCTTCTGGGTACCATAAAAATGTCAATCTTGGAGTAAGGCATAAACTGACCAATTTGTCTCTAGGCAATTCAACAGTACAGAAAGGGTATAATAAATGTCCAGAACACAGTACATGAGACAAAATATAGTTAAGAACAGACCACTGAACTTCTCAGATTTGCTTTTTCTTCTGCAAAATTTCATTACAGATCATGTAGTAAAGATAATGCTTAAACATGTATTGGAAATCATATACTTAGTTAATCTGTGACACTCACAAAGGGTCGATCTCTTCAGAATGGAGACACTACTATACAGACAAGAAAAGCTTTAGGCTAGACCTGCAATTCAGGTGTAACCAGCTGTATCCAGTTTCATTTTAAAAAGACCCAGAACCCTAACTTGTGCAATTCACAGACATACCTTTTCTTAATAGCCTGACTTCTTCTGTACTCTTTTGTTACGTTTGGCCTGTAATATGTTACATTATCATCACTAAATATTTTTTAAATGCCTGTCAACAGATCACTGTTCAAAAACAAGCTGAAGTGCTATACAGTAAGAATATAAAACTTGTATTCCTTAGCCACAGAGCTTTCGCCTACCAAGACAAAAAGACAGAAAAAAAAAGATTCTACTCATATACAAATATTACTGTTTGCAACTGACAAGAGAAAAGCAGTCATAAAGCCTGTTAAATAACAAGTAACTATAGCTTTGGCTTTTCTGTTTCATTTCTCAGGAGACTCCCAAGAAGTTACAGCTCTGTACCTAGCCAAAGATAGGGTTTTCTTTGTGGAACTGAAGAAAGGAAAAGATAGAGCCTAACATCCCTAATTATTTGCTCAGATCATCCAGATAGGTAAAGAAAACAAATTACATACCATCAGTGAAATAATGGGAAGCCCTCAAAGCTAAACAGCCCGCAAGAATGAACTATAGTTGAGATAGTCATAACAAATAGTATTTGATAGGATGAAACTTGCCCACAATATTATATTAATTACATTGTTCTGAACACTGAAGAACTAACTAAAATTCTACTGTGTTTGTGGACAGTTCTTAAAATGAAGGAAACAAAGCTACTTTTCCAGAATGTAAGTTATTGGACACCAATTAATGCCACTGAACAATAAAGTTGGCCTTCAAAGAATTACTTTTTCTTCCTTAGTGCATACTACAATACTGAGAATTACTTATAACCTGTTTATACACCTCTCCATTTTGATGAAGAAAGAAAAGCAAGAATAAAACCTTAAGAATTAATAACAACTAGGTTTGAATGCAAAGATGTCACCTTTTACAGAAAACACGCTTACTTTTAAAATCAGTTCCTTTGAGGCAAGATAATAGGTTTCTAATGACCTAATTAATTTTACACTAAGTGTATTTTGCAAGTGTACAAAGTTAGACAGCAAATTGCTGTCTCTGCTTTGATAAGAAATGGTTGTCTCCAAACAGATCTCTAAAACCAATGTATAGTAATTCATGCTGACAGTTTATTCTAATTACAGCTGAATATAATGGTTCAGCTGAGATACCAAATTCCACTGCAAATAACACTTTGCTAGACAGTAAATAAAATAAAATGAAAACAAATGATAAATCCAAGTTATTTTAGCTGAAACCTTGTTTTTTGTAAGCACATAATGCTACTGAAAGGTATAATGTAGCAGATAACATTGTCTGGTGCCGATTCAGAAAATTAGAAGATTTTTTTTTTTTTAAGTAAAACTAACAGATGTATGTTTATTCATATTAACACAGACTACATGATATTGATACTCACTTTCTTTTCCTCCCAACTGTACCAAGAGTCTCTGAAACTGCAACAGCAGAAATTATCATCAACTGAGAAAAACTGAGGTATGTAGTCTTCTCTCTTTCTTTGAATACCTAGATTCTGATCTGTCAAGACAGAGTTCAGGAACTAGGTTAATTCCTGGTTCAGTGAAAAGACAGAACCATGATAAGTTGTCTTTATTCATAACTGTATATCATAAGGTCCTCTTACCTACATTTTAGAAATTTACCAGTACATCCTAGCAACACACAAATGTGAATGTAGCACAAGCAAGAAACCCAAGTGCCTCAGACAAGGTTTTTTTGTAAGCTATAACCTAATGTAGCAGTTTACAAGCAGGTGATATGAAAAAATTACCTAAGTAATTATAGCTTTAGGGCAAACAGCAGGGCTAAATGTCAAACAGATTTTATGATTTTTTTTTTTTTTTTAAATGCCTTGGCAGCCTTCTGCCCAATTAGAAATAGGTTTTGGAAAACACATAACAGTAAGAATAAAGTGTATATATAACAAAGATGTGATGCACACTAAGAAAGGGAAAAAGTAGAGTTTACATGTTAAAAGGTTCTATGGAAAAAAAAATTTCCTACAGGAACATGTTCGTACATAATGAAAAGCAAACAGCTGAACTGGGGTTTTTTTATACACTTTTAGGCAGAGCCAACAATCAACATCTGTATTTGAGATTTTTAAAGTTTCACAGGATTCAAAATACAAAGGCTTTGAAATCAACATTTAAATCTAGAGACAATCTTAAGTGTTTATGTTAGGAGATTTTCAAGGCAAGGAGTACTTGATTTTATGTAACACCATACACCTCCTACTCCTTTCAATCTGAACCTGGACAAATTTAAAGTATATAATCGCACATCTCCCAGCCATAAGCTCCAAACTCAAACTCCAAACTGAACAAGAAAGCTCAGGAATGCAATTTGTCAGTGTAGTCCAGTTGATAGCATGGGTACGAGACAGGTCTAAGGGGTTTGGCAAGCGTAAGACAAGAGTTTTGTCCAAACAGTACGTGTGTGCATTAGAATAATCACAGTTTTCTGGATACAATACATGTGGCTAAGAAATGCAAGCAGCATAATGGCATGATCTTGCCTTCACCTACTACATTAACGGAGCCCTGCTTGGAGATCCTGAGGGAGACCTCTGGCAAGTACAACTGTGGGACAGGAGTAACCCTTTCAGCAAAGGAACTAGGACCTCTAAAGATGCAATGTTTTAAGTGACATCAAGAAGCAAACTAATAAGGCTATGCAAAAAAAGGGAGAATAAAACCCAATAAAATAAAAATAAATATAAAGATATACTTTAAGAAAAACAAAACCAAAACAGTGCAGAAAATGCAGGTGTATCCAAAGCAACATGGGCTGTTTCTGCAGAAAGAAGTATAGGAACAGCACCAACTTACGTATTTTAAGTATTTTTAAAACAGAATCCACATTCATTTAACAGTGAACAAAAGCACAAACTCTCTACATTAGAGGAGCCCCTCCTTTTTCATAGTAGCATCCTGCAAAAAGATTATTCATTATAAGAAGGCAGAAAAATTCTGTAAGATAATATGAATGAGGCATGTAGTTAATCCACTAAGATTCCATTAAGAAGTAAGCCGATGTTCAGCCAACTAATTACTCATTCATTAAAACAGAACCATAAATGACATTTCCAACATATTACAGAACCCCTCTGTAGTAATATTTTCCCATCTACATCTATTCTGACATTTATATTCTATGTCTCTTTCATAATTACTTCAAATAATTCCTCTGACATATTGAGGGGAAAATAGCTTAAAAAGAGATTACTTACCACCTACCAGTTGCTCACAAAGAAAGGAGCAGGGCAGAGTAACTATGTTGGTGTGTTAAGATAGAACTGATGTGCTCGTAGTCCCTAAGAATCACTACTGTGGTTCAACTTTTCCATGGTGAAAATGTTCCAGTGCTTGAAATTATTTGCACACGCATATACTCAGGATTCATCCTCCCAAAAAGGAGCACATATAAAACTAACTCATTTGATTCACAGAAAACAATACAGCACCCCAAAGTTGGCATAAAAAATAAATAAATAAATAAAATTAAAAAATCCAAAGCTGGATTCTGCTATTGCTACTGCAACAGCTGCTGCTGGCTAAAATAGAAAATGAAAGTGTAGAGAGGGTTGCACAGACATCTCCTTAGACAAAGAATAAGCATTGTTTCAACCAAAAGAGAACTTGATACTCAGTACAAATTGTCATTGGTTGCACATTCACTCAGGCATTCCCTGCACCTCTTTGACTTGTAATTAGTAAAGTCACCAAAGCTGACCATTTGCAGGAAATAGTACAAACTCTGGGCTATTTAGACCAATGAAGACATCTGCAATTTGCTACAAGTGGCTTCTTCCAGCACATTTTCATATCACGGGTTTTATATAAAGATTATTTCTTTGCTATAACACCACAACGTTATTAATTTCTGCTTAAAAAAAAAAAATAAAAAAAAATTCTCCTTCACACATTGTCCATGTTCTGGCTTCCAAACTGCACATTCTTTGAGCAGCCTCTTCCATCCTTGCATTCTTTTTCTTATGGTTCCTGTCCCTACCCCTCTCCCTTTATACATTATTCTGACCTAATTTCTTCTAATGAAATTGATATTTAAAATCCATCAAAGTTTTTGCTGATCCCAGATTTGGTTCCTATACCTCAAGAAAACCTAGTCAAAGCCAGCAATGCATTACAGCATGTATCTGATGAGATAATGACATATGGAAGATAAAATAGATAAAGCAGCCCCAGCGCAGATTTGCAACTTTGCAAATGTTCTCAGTACCAAAAAGATAAAAAAGGTGGGATGCCACTATTTTATCATGTACTGTTTAGGGATAAAGCTACATCTCATGCTGAAGCTATATCTCATACTACACCTACAAAAGGACTGACCTACATAATCAAGAGAATATCTATCCAGTGTTCAAAACTCATCTCTCCTAAAGATTTCTTTCCTTTTAGTTTGTGCCATCACCAAAGTCGCATAAGTCAGAAAACAGATTGGTCAAGCAATCATAACAGCTGACACATCCCTGGATAGAAAAATCTTCCTGACACCACTTCACCTATGTTGGTCAATACCCAAATGATTTCCAGATGCTTTAGCAGAGCTGAGAGTGGTAACAAACTGTGATGTTACTGCCATGTGCCAAATATAGTCTGCAATCTTGAATAAAGTCAGCTTCTTATCTGAAGCACAACCAACAAGGTATGATCAGGAGAAGACAGCTGCTAGAATACAAAAAGCTCTGGCAAGCACATTGAAAAGAAAAAAAAAAAAAAAGCTAACAAGGTCTTTAGATGCAAAGGCTGCTAAAGGTTTTACTTACCAAAAGCAGCAGTGACATAAGGCGGCGGGATTTATCAGTACGTAGAACTAACTGACTATCTGCACAGCCCTACAGTCCACAATATAGCCATTGTAAGAGAAACACAGAACTGGACTAGATGGCATCATATATACCACTGTACTTGCGCCGATACTTAACAGCCAAATATAAAATCTTCCAGAACAGACACAAACTTCAAGAGTGTATAAATCGGAATCAGTTCACTTACTGACCATGTTTAAAATTTATTTTTAAGGAAACTTCAAGACATACACATTTAAGAAATCCACACTTAGGATAGCAGAATTAACACAGACAGATACGAAAAACACAAAGAACATTTTCCTGAATGAAAGGAACCAGGTTTGTCAAAAAGCAAACCTCAGAATTTGCGGTTTCCACCAAAAAAAAGAGACTTCAATAGTGAAGAGGTTTGTTTGCCCAGTTTCCATACTACTTTAAATTAGATCTTAGATTAGTTGTAGCCAAGGACAATACATTGGTAGTGAGAAAGAACTTGTAATGCTCCTTGATTTCCCAGTTCTCTGAAAAAAAAGAAAAGTAACCAGCCAAAGCCTATTCCATTTCCTTCATCCAGCACAGTGGATGGAGACCCTGCACTGAAAAGAGCATTCTGGCTTAACCTGAGAAAGACTACACAGCTCAGCACAATCCCTGAAAATTCTTCTTTCCGTTCAGAATCATCCAATAGATTCATGACTACAGACAGTTAATTTAACACACAAAAAGAGAATAATACACAATCAAGTCTCTCAAAAAACTTCATGAAGAAACCGCAGAGATTTAAGCAACGCCTCACAAATATTTGTAATATAATTAATGTCACAAATATAGATTATTATTTCCCCCCCCCAAGTGTACTTTTACATTGGCTTTAATGTATTTATAGGCCACCACATATAAGAATAATTTATTGCAACCTGTTAGGGAAGTTTTTCCTATGAAAATGGGGTGATTAGATGTTTATTATACGGGTCGTAATTGTCCACTGGTGTACCTTCATTTACTCAGTGGGAAGCTCTCACTGAGTAAAGATTTCAGAAAGAAACTTGTCCGCGAGAAACACACTAATATGAAAAACAATCACAATGTCTTCTTTAAAGCACCCAGCATTTAGTTTACATTTTAATTACATGAAATTCTATTACAGTAATTTAAAGGAAAAACATTATTTTTTCACACTGTGAACAATTTTTTTTTTTTTTTTTAATGAATCCCACATTTTAACATAGCCTCACTAAGAATTTAGGAAAGGTTTGCTTCAGAATAAGTTGGTACTAAACAAAATGTGTTTACTATCTATGTATGAAAGTGTATTGTTAAAAACAGAACGTGAGTAACTTGGAACAAATTTTAGAGCAGATGCACTGGCTAGTACTGTTAAATAGCAACGCTTTTGAGACTCTTCAAAGCAACAGTCTGCAGGCAGTGGGAATGCAGCACTGAGATAAAATATCTATCAGTGGCACTACATTTTGAAGCAAAAATAATTGATGAAGAGCTGGGTAGAGGGGATTATAAACTGCAGGGTGCATGCAGTAATTTCTGCTCTAGTCGATGTAGATATTAGATATATAGTAAAGACTGTCACTGATACAATAAAGGGCAGAATAATCCACTAACAAGGAGGATTATATTTTATTGATTGATAAGAGATAAAACACCTATATTATCCAAAATTAGTTTTTACTGCCCTAAAAAAAAACCCAAAACCCTCTTTCTGCAAACCCTGTGTGCATCCCTGGAAGTGTTCAAGGCCAGGCTGGATGGGGCTTTGAGCAACCTGGTCTAGTGGGAGGTGTCCCTGCCCATGGCAGGGGGGTTGGAACTGGGTGATCTTTAAGGCCACTTCCAACTGAAACCATTCTATGATGCTATGAAATATTAATCAAGCAATAATTAAATAGGATAAAGAAAACTGTCTTGATGTCTCACTTGCAATCATTTTCTTGGTGTACAAAATAAGCCAAGCATGACTGAATCAAATTGTAATACTCTAATACTGGATTTTTAAATTTTAATGTTCTGTTTTATTCCTAAGACCTTCTTGGAAATACTATTCTTAACCGAGTTTTGGTAGCCTATCTAATGATACAATGCAGCAAGACTGGAAAGCAGGACCAAAGTAGCAAGATAAGGCTTTAGGTTCTTCTTTTGTAGTACCTGAACTATTTCACTTTAACTGCATGCTTTTTTTTACTACGTTTCTATGACAGAGTACAAGGTCAGAGAGACCTAGATATAACAGTCCATCTACCTCTCTACTCAGAAAGTGGTTACACACATGCTTAAGTACTTTTTAAAGGAAATAACATTTTAACCAGATGTTTAAATGATTCCTGGCCTACTGAGGGGCGCAATTAAGCAGCCAAGATGCAATTATGAATTCAGGATCTATGGCTTCTGCGCTAGACTTTGCCAGTGACTATTTCATTAACTGTTGATAAGTCGTTCCAGGTTTAATATGCTGTTAGACTAACTGTATTAATGAGAAGGTCCCAACAAAGAGGGATCTTTAACATACAATAGATAAGATAATAAATACTAGAAAAGAATTTTTTAAGAGACAGCCTCTTAAACACCTCACTTCCTTTGATTACAACACACCTGTGCAACCCAGCTAGACTACTACTCTTAATCACAGATCCCTTGCAGATTAGCCATCCTAGTGGTGCCTCATTTCAGCAGCAGACTTTCAGATCACTCGTACCTAAACTCCTTGTTACAGGTCCACAGTTGCACACACAAATGTTACGCCCCTATAGACTGACTTTTGCAGATTATATTATCAGAACAGAACTGAAGTATTCATGGTTTCAATTGCAAATTTTTTTAAACACTTCAAAACAGAGAAGCTATAGCCTATTTCAAGTAGGTTGACTGAGACCAGAGGACTCAGTCTGGTAAAGAAGTCATAGTTAGCTTTCCATTTGTACCAAGTACTTGATTTTAGAACCATGTGAGCTACTATTTATGTACTTAAGCATCTGCAGAATCAGGCCCTTAATGTGACAAATACTTTTAAAATCATTTCCAAAATTAATGGTAATGAAGGAAAAACATGCCATAAATCTGCCTGTTCAATAATTAGTTCACAATTTCTGTTGCTTTCAGAGATTACAATTGAAAACAGCATAAATTATACCCTGTCAAAGAGATTCTGTAAAGTTTGTTTACAATCAATGACTTCTTTTCTTTAAATATAATGAAGTATTTAATGGGAAAAGTTGTATTTTTTTCCTGCATGCTGGGAACACTTTCCTTTTACACAAATTACAGTAGAAATATTTTAAAAAATAACACATAACTTCCTCACGTTCAGCACTATTAAAATTTATCAGGCCTTCAGCTTCTACTGTGACAATATTACCCTCCTTGCCTTATAAAAAAGTCCCACAGAGATTTTTTTTTTTTCCTTAAATAAAATGCTTGAGATATTTGGAATGATTAAAAGACATGAAAATCAGAGAGACTTTTATGTATCTACTCTGTTTTTACTTATGACTTCATAGGATTCTTTTTCCTCCCGGGGGGGGGGGGGGGGGAGGCAAAAAAATTAGACAGTATTTGAAAGGCCCTCATTGTTATACAGAACAATGTGTAATATCAAGGTAGGAAGAGAAGAGAAATTCATGAATATGCAGAAGAAAAGGAAAAAGAAAGTCTCCACAGGAATAAATAATGGTCACATTTAACCAACTCTAAATTGCAAAGGGTTGCAAAGGAAAAGGCAATAGTCCTCTGCAAGTTTCTGACAGGCCACACTTCCCTAATGAATAATTCCACGCATGGAAGATAGCAAAACACTTGCCTTCAACTGCTGCCCAAGCATAATATACCCTGCTGGAAAACATGCTGCCAGAAACTCCTTCCTTCTTTTTCATTTGTTCTTTTTGTTGCCTTTATAGCAGGATTTGCATTTCCTACAATAGGACATGTAGAAACTTTTAAGCTTGTCCTTCATGCAATACAAGTATATATAGGTGACAGGAATCAATGTAAGTATCTCAAACCCAGCTGGCAGAGTTGAAAGTCTCCCACTCAGTAAAGGGAGATTAGGATCAGGCTAGTGCAGCTCCTCAGGGTGTACAATAGGGGGAGCTGGTCTTCCAGGTGATACGAAAGGGTAGCTGACTGATGCGAAGGCAGGTATTTATTTCGGTGGACTTGCATCAATTTTTTTGCTTGATTAGAAAGAAGACCAATTCTAAAATGTTATACCTAAATGACTATGGAGTACTATGTTCTCGCTGGAAAGATGTAACAAGTAGCCTCTAAACCCTATTTTACAAAGTATCTAAAAAATACATATTTCTTGGAATTTACCTTCTGGAAGCTAATTATTTCTGTTTTGCTGCTCAGAGGAAAGCATAGTCAACTAGCGTGTCTCATTCTCAAATACCCGATAACATGAAATACATCAGGTCTCTTCAAATTTTACAGTGTTTCAGAATAAAATCAGTTAAAGCCTCTAACAGACAAAATTGTTTACTCAATTAACATTATTCCAAAATACTAAAGTAATGAAACTCTATTGAACATCCATCAGATTTCTACTTAGCATGCTTACAATTTTGAAAATATCAAATCAATTTAAAAATATCAAACCCATTCCATTCCTTTGGTCTCAGTGTCTTCTACAGAACAAGCTAAGGTTAATTGCTCTCTCTCTCCCCTTTCTATGAACTTTTGTAGCTCTGTACAAAACTCCTAATTGGAATACATGGTCTGCTTTCATATACTTCAATGTGCACGATTTGAAAGTGGCTGCACTAATTTCAATCAAAACCTTTAAAGAAAAAAAAAGTTAAATAATTTAAGAAAACAAAAAATTGATACAGCTAGTTCCCCAAAAGTTGTTTTCTTAACGTTATCTGCAAACGAAAAAGGAATGTCAATGGAAAGTTGTGACCTCTGCCTTCACTACCTTTCTTAACTATGCATATTGCCCAAACAAATACATANGTGGTGTGTGAGGGTGGGCTAACCCTTCAAACACCAAGGAAATTTACATCTCAGGATTGGATTTTCTCATCTGAACTAGATAAGAAAATGGATGGGACTGTCTTTGATTCATCCCAAATCCAAGAAAACAAACAAACATTTTAGATCAGCTAAGAAACCATGTAGTGTACACAATGCAGTATTTCTCCAGTTAATAAGTTGGGATACAGCATTCAAAGCTGCTTTTGCAAATCAAGAATGGTCATCTTGTTCAAGCTGGAGATAAATTCTTCAGGGTTTGCTCTCATGAGAAACACGTTCCCAGACACATTCCAAGCTTTAGCGAGTAACTGTAAGCTCAGATAACTTGGATAATTGTGAGAACTACTGAGAACTCTCTCTGAACTTAAATCACTTTAAAAACACAATGTAATTATGCTTTCTTTCAGTTTCTAAAAGCAGTAGCAAGAAAGGAGCTAAGCATTTATCTACCACACATAGCTAACTGTGGTCTCCTTTGCAAAACAGAATGCTCCACGTTTTTTGTGATCACAGGGAAAGAACTAAGGACTTCCACATATACGTCTCAATGTAAATAAGGCTGCCAAAGTGCCTGATAAAGTGTTAATAAAGCAGTGTCGTGGTTTAACCCCAAGCAGCAATCAGGACCACACAGCCATTCACTCACTCCCCCTGCACCCCCCAGTGGGACAGGGAGGAGAAACAGAAAAAAAAGGAAACCTCGTGGGTTGAGGTAGAGACAGTTTAATAGAGCAGTAATGGAAGATAATAATAACAATAATGATAAAAGAATATACAAAATGAGCGATGCAATACAATTGCTCACCACCCAATGATCAATTACCCAGCCCGTCCTGAGCAGCAATGACAGACTCTTGCTCCCCACCCCCCCAACTCCCATTTATATACTGAGCATGGGATATATATATACTGGTATGGAATATTCCTTTGGCCAGCTTGTCCTGCCTATGCTCCCTCTGAGCTTCTAAGGGAAGCTGAAACAGTCCTTGACTTTTGCATTACCTAGCAACAACTAAATCAGTATGTGTTATCAACACTATTCTCATACTAAATCCAAAACACAGAAACTAGTAAGAAGAAAATTAATTCTATCTCAGCTGAAACCAGGACAAGCAGTTAGGTAAAATACCAAGTACCGTTGTAATTTAGACATACACAAGTCTATGGGGCCAGATGGGATCCACCCGAGGGTACTGAGGGAGCTGGCAGAAGTGCTCAC
>VYXH01001642.1:153568-175594 GCA_013397275.1 Burhinus bistriatus | reverse complement strand
GCCCCTCACTACAAGAAAGACATTGAGGAGCTGGACTGTGTCCAGAGAAGGGCAATGAAGCTGGTGAGGGGTCTAGAGCACAAGTCTTATGAGGAGCAGCTGAGGGAACTGGGGTTGTTTAGTCTGGAGAAAAGGAGGCTGAGGGGAGACTTTATCGCTCTCTACAGCTCCCTGAAAGGAGGTTGTAGAGAGGTGGGGGTTGGTCTCTTCTGCCAAGTAACAAGCGATAGCACAAGAAATGGCCTCAAGTTGCGCCAGGGGAGCATAAGATTGGATATTAGGAAAAATCTCTTCACCGAAAGGGTTGTCAGGCATTGGAACAGGCTGCCCAGGGAAGTGGTTGAGTCACCATCTCTAGAGGTATTTAAAAGAGGCGTAGACGTGGTGCTTAGGGACATGGTTTAGTGGTGGTACTGGCAGTGTTAGGTTGATGGTTGGACTCAATGATTTTAAAGGTCCCTTCCAATGTAGGCGATTCTATGATTCTGTGATTCTACTTGCAATGTCTTGCTGGAAGTGGCTCTGAAAGTATCTGAACTCTCACATTAGAACTCGTGAGAATTATACATCTTTGTTAACCCACCAAAACTGTGCTTACAGAAAGACACAGTGTGACAAATGCACAACATAATTTTCTTCCCATTCAACAGGAAAGGTTTGACCAAATGCAATTCCAGGTATTGTCTTGAAGATTGAAATCATATTACAATATTGATGATAAATGTGTATATAATCATATTCATGGACAAAGACTGGAAATAACATTTTAAAATAATTACTGATTACTAATCTGATTACTAATACTTGCTGAGGTACAGAAGTAGTGCAACAGAAGTTGGTGCAGATAGCACTGAAATAACAGCAAAGTGAATGCAGACCCAGAACTCCAACGGGGAAAAAACTCTAAAACTGTAATATTAGATGTGGATGCTACCTGTAATATGATATCATCTTTTATATATATATATATATATATGTTGACAGCTATTGTATTGTCAGCTGTTTGACTAAATGAGATTAATTAAAAAAAAAGATTAACTTCTCAAGAAAGCTGTATCTGCAACAACTAGATATTTAACTCTCAGTACTACAATGATGGTGAGTAGGCAGATTCTACACTATGTGGAACCTCATTTATTTCAGAGGCAGTTTGTACAGGTGACTATCAAAGTTTCCAAAGGCAAAAGCAGAGGTGAAATCCTGTTTCTACAGATGGCCTATCACAATGTGTCCTGGCTAATTTGTACCTCAAAGGCAAAGCAGGTGTCATTTGTTTTGAATCTCTGCCTCTCACTGTACTAAACTTAAATGTTTGGCTTGTAACCTAAGATGGGATCAGAAACTGAGATTAAGGTAGGTATTGAAAACAGAGCTTTGTGGTACATAAAACCCATAGCTCTGAGAAAATGCAGGAATGAGGCAGTAGTCTTCCTATGATAAGTGACATAGGGATCAATGCTTGAGGAATATGGGACTCTGCTGGCTCAGAACCTATCGAGACCTACACGGCTCCCCACAAGGTTATGAGCTTGGCTCATTAGCAGCCAAACTGACAGCCTGCCAAAATACTGCATTTCCCAGGTCTGCAGTCCTCCAGTAGCCAGCGTGGAGCTTTCTTGCCCAGAGAATTTTTGCAATTTGTGTTCCAACCGATCACTCTCACTGCGAAACATCAAAATCCTCGGAAACACAGAAACTGTTTTCCTACATACTGTTACAGCTCTAAGTCTTTCCTTGTATTATGCTTCATTCCCATCTCCGAGATTAGACAATATTGTGTTTTGGAAAGATTCCTCACAAAACAGTATTATGGCTGCAAACAGATGATGTATATGAAGCTTAACAAAGCTGCACCTGCTAAAGAGACACACCTGCACTAGAGAGAGATTTGGCTTGGGGATCCAGTCAAACCAAGACAGTTCTATTGTTTCACCCTGTGGTCAGCTGAAGGCAAGCTGCCCAAACCAGAAAAGTTATCTTAAAAAGAGCAGGAAAAGACACTGATGGCCTTGAATGAAGATATCATACTTCAAGAAAATGAAAATTATTAAAAATGGAAACCATAAAGTTAAAACTGAGGAAAGAAAATACTTTAACTTTGCACAGATGTAATTTAAAGGCTCCATATAAAAGACCTGAAATAAACCTGGAGCAGATAGAAAAACAGGGTCTAACCTAGTGACCGTAAGCATTCTCAATCTACTTTCAAGGCACTTAGTTCGTAGCCCATAAAATATTGAGCTAAAAGAGAACTATTGACGTAGATGTAATGGATGTGTAAGCAAACTTGCTTTTTGTGTACATCTTAAAAGTAATTTAAAGCCTCATATGTTGGGAATTGCTGAGTCTAATTTTTAGCCTGGAGCAAATTTTTAGAGTTAAATAACAAACTCTAATGATAAGGGTTTCTAGTGGTCAGACTTAACTACTCTTCTGCTGCTAGGTATTCCAATGGCACACCCTAGCTTTGCTAGACCTGGTTCCACAAACGGTCCATTCACCAGCTTTACGTAAACTTTAAATTTCTACAACTTGAAATTAGGCATTATTTGGATACGTTTCAATCTCATCTGTTTTAATGGAGAGCATGTTCATTTTCTCTCAAACTACCTTTGAAAGGATCACGAGCAAGTAATTAAAACTATTAGTTGACATTTCAGTTTTCAATAGCTCTAGCTAGCCTAAAATTGTTCTCTTTAGAAACGGTAAACATATTCAAAACAAATAATTGCAAGTTATTAAGAAAATAGAAACTCTGAGTGCTCTTCATTTCATTCAGATAAAGCTAACTTCTCTTGACCTCTAAGTTTAAAATAACACTTTTATGGCAGTTGTTGTAAAACGAAGCACAAAAGTGCCTGTGCTTTTAACCAAATGAAGGCAGAAGTCCAAATACTATTTCCTGTGTGTAACAGATTCCAGTAATCACATCCTCTGATGACCAACTTAGAAGGAAAATACTGCTATTCTATAGTGTCATTAATTCAAGGAAAGGAGTAACTCAGAAATCACTCTATGAAAATACTATTAAAAACTTGTTGCTTATTCCACATGGAACTGTATTCTTCTAATATTGGACAGGTCAAAAGAATTGGCAATAAATCAGAGACAAACCAGAAGCAGTGTTCTGTTGTCACGCAGAGACAAAAAAAACCCCAGAACACAAAAAAAACAACTCAAACAAGCAAAAAAAAAAACCCCCAAAACCCCACCCAGGACATACACATGTTGCAGGATGCAAGGTTTCCATAGAAAGTGAACCATGGCTCTTCATTATCTCTAACTTAGCTAGTGTCTCAGATCAGGGGCAGAATAGGAAATAAATTCAAGATTTCCTAACTTTCAATTGTATCACACAGAGAGAACATTCAAACTGTTGCCAGTTGATTAAGATATTCTCTGAAAGACTCCCCAAGACACCCATAAATTGATGAAAAACATCATACGAGTCCACATAATCAACTGGCATAAATTGGAATAGATGTCTTGGACTTGCATTTTTAATACTTTTTAATCTAATCCAATACATTGAACATGCAGAAAATATTCCTGTCTCAATTTTTCTGTTAACTACTGTCGACTAATTGCACTGTTATGGTTTATAATCAGCAGAATATACCAAGCTTTAACAACAGTATGACAGAGTACAGCATTACATCTCCTTAACACTTGAAAAGGAATGAAAAATAACAAAACCTAATCTCCCTATAAATTGTAGAAGGACTGAAAGAATTTCATATTTTTTATTTAAATAGTTAAAATTATAGATAACTGAAATCCAGTGTTAACTAAACAAATAGAATAGAATTATTTCAGTGAAGTAAGTCTGAGGACTGCAGAATTAATTGTATTTGCATAGTAATGTTTAAGTACTAGAAACTGCAAAAGGAAAAATTCTGAATATCAATTATGATTACAGACTATTGGAAGAAAGAAAAAGATCAGTCTTTTTCCCCTTTTTCTTCTTTACTACGTGCTTTTCTGTGCACAGTGGCAAGATGAGTGCTCCAGTTGCTATAACAACTTAACTCTCTATTATAATCAACAATCATCTAAGTTTAATTGCCATTCTGCCCTTCTAAAGCAATATATTCAACAGCAGTTGTATGAATTCCATAAATCTTGTTACTAAAACCTATTCAAAATCTCAAAACAAACTGAAGTATACTTACACATCAGAATTAGTCTGAAGTTGTCCTTCACTTCCTTATTGTAGCAATGTACCATTCAAAATGCTTTATTTTGTCCATGTGAACATTTGTCTTGAGACAGCTATCCTCTGATGAACTCCAAAACTAAATATAAAACAGAATTGAAACTGAATGTATGAAACAAAATAAATCAAAATAACAATTTTAAACTTAAACTCTAGTAAACAATAAAATATTTTTCTGATAGTATAAGCATCCCTACCCTGTACAAAAGAAATTCCAGTTAGGTTAGCAACAGGAGTTAAGCTGGTTATAAAAAATAAAGTAATGAGCAGAGAAAATAGAACACCCAATGCACTTCAAAACCTAGCGATACAGACAGACTAACTACAAAGATATACAAACTATATCATGAACTATAAAAATTTCTATTGCTTGCCTCAATAATGTTTTCTTTGAGTAATAAACAAAATCATATTTGAAAATGGGAAGACGTTAGCATTCTTCACAAATTCAGGCCCTGTGGGCTCAGAATAAAATTGAGCTTTATAATTTACCCATCAATTATGATGTCCATCTGTAATAACATGCCTTGTATGTGACATCAGAAACAGAATCAGAGCAGAAGGAAAAAATGGAATCAGTATCAAATATGCCAGGGTTAAAAAAAAAAACTAAAAAAGGTCAGTTACAAGAGGTACAAAAGATAACCAAGTGATGCAGCATTGACTAAGATAGGCGATTCTTTCTGAACAGAAAGAACGTAGGCCCAGAATGTACTCAAGCTTATGTACTTTCATCTGTTCCTGCCTCAATGCCCTACACCTTTTTTATATTCCAGAAACTTGCAAATAATGCAACAAAAGGTCATACCAACACTCAGAACAGAGAATGACACCTAACTGTCACGTTAGATGCATGACCTCACTTCCATTTATAGCATAACGCAGAGATCCCTGAAAACCACTTAAACGGAATACTGGAAGCTAAACCTACAAATGAGCAAGCCAGAGTGCAAAACTGGACAGTACAAGTAATTCAGCCACAGTTAGAACTTTTGGCAAACTATTAACTTGTTAACTACATCTCTATTAATATTGTACAGTAAAGATGCTCAAATGCGTAAGAAAAAACACAAAGCTGGAATTAGCTTGAAAACATGATTGCAGTTGCAGCTGATCCCTAATGCAGAAATGACCAGTCTGCGGTCCGTGAATCAGATTCCGCGACTTGTTTTCTGCTGCTTTCTTCATGGCAAAGCAAGTGGGCAAAGGTGGCCTGTGGGGAGGTTGCAGGCTTGTGCCAGCCTTCCCTCTGTTGCGCTCTCTCCTTTGACTGCCTCTCTCCCTATAAAGCTATGGACGAAGAACAGGACACGCTCTTCAGTGCCTCAGTGGGAATGTACTGGAACCACCTTGGTTAAACGCTAGTCGTTACTACCCTAGTGGAATGATAACCGTTGTTATCAGTTAACCATTAGGAAAAGTAACTAGTTTCAACAACACTCTGAAAATAAATCACACACTTTAGACCCAAAACAATTATAAATGTTAAATTCACGGAGTCATGTTGCGTCTTGATTGAATATGTCTCGTTTTAGACTTAACCCACTAATTCATTCTATGTTGTTTGTCCATCTGTTATTTACTGATTAATAAACACAGTACACTAAAAAAACCCATAGGAAATAAGAAAAAAATACCAGCTCACTATAAGTACTAGGTCAGTAAAGAGAAAAAAAAAAGATAATAGAAAACCCATCCTACAATCCTGGCAGACTGTAGAACAATCAGAAGTATACTGGCATTTAACGTCTATTGAAGCCTTTTTATCGATCATATTTTTCTATTTCCTTTAATTATAATGAAGATCTACATAAAGTATATATACGTAAAGACACGAGGACTTAACGAAGTGAGAACATTCTAAAAACAAATTGTGCTGAATTTTTTGACAGCAACTGCTTAGTTCTTTTATCAGAAATCAATAATTATAAAGCATAGTCATGAAATAAGAACAACTGATAGTCTTTGATAAGGTCCAGTTTTGCAGAATTGCAGTAGTGAAAAAACAGAATAAGCTTTGACTTCTGTTCCAAAAGTAGCATTTCATAACATAGCAAAAATGGCTTGCTTTTGATCTTGGTTTATTAGATCCAGATCAGAGAATAGAATGAACTATTTATCTTTAAAAAGTAATTATCTTTTTGATTGTATGTCATAGCAAAAATCTTATCTTTGTCTTGGAAGTTCGAGACTAATGACGACAACGTTAGGAGTCCTGTGAACCCTGACAGTAGTTCAGCCAATTATGTGATGAACGATGAAGATGGAGTCTTCTTCACTCCTCTGCGACATTTCTAGACACCGTAATTCTGAAAATCTAAATGGAGTCATTGCATTTCACCCCTGTGGGCAGAGCCATAATTCTTCAGATATACATTCTAACTGGGTTTTCTAATAGCTTCATTCATTTCTCAATCTTTCTAATAAGATTGCCAGAGAGGACAGCTTGTCTCTGGCATATTTCTCTTCCAAAAGGACAAAATCATCTGAGCTATTATTCAAGCCTTTCAACATCACATTTTGGTCATCAGAACTTGTCAAATTAAACAAACTAATATTGCAATTTAAAAAGAAAAATGAAAAAGACAAAAGACGACTCTGTGGTTCCTGTAGTTTCCACAGCACACTTTGTAAAGTCAAACATGTTTTAAAAGTAACTCCTCATCTCTGAAATACTGAGAGATTTATATTAAGCTGAGGCCAGTAACTGGCATTCACTATGTACTGTGAAAATGTTCACAACAATTTAGAATCTAAAATTGTAACTAAATACTGAAGTACGACGGCACATAGTAGTACTGAAATGTAGAAAATATTCTGTTGAATTAGCAAAGGCAGTTTTTGAGTAGGTCAGCTATTTGTTCATGCAAAACATAAGCCAAAATGGTTTAGCAGAGTCTTATTTTTACAGTCTCGGGGGTGGGGGGGTGAAGCTTTTAATACCCCCAAGAAGACTATGGGCAAAAGAAGAGCAACATGGAAATAACCAAACTTTTAAATCAAGTTACGGGAAAACTCTTCTTGATTACACCAATGATGTATCATTACAATACATAAAACTGTAAAACTGTAGCTCAGAGTAGCAACAAGAAATTGCTACAAAACTTTATTTTAAAAAACACCAAGTGTTTAATTTTACTTGTATGTATGTGAAATATGTATGTCATGTGAAAGCTGCATATGAGAGATCTTATGTGATGAAGGAAAGAAGTTTACTCCTAGCATAACTTAGATTACAGAGTAACCAATGAATTACAAAAAGGTTCCTGAGAAAAAGGAGCAGTCAGTTTAAGAAGTTTAAAGGAAGCCTGAAAATTCGTATGGGAGGAATGCCTTGGAATAAAAGAGTACAGTCAAAACCTGGTCTGGCACTTCCAGAACTTGCCTTGTCAGCAACTACAGGGACTTAAACTTTGTGACCTGCATGCTAACAAGTGTCTTGATGAAAAGCTGGGGCTTTGTGTTCAAATGGCTTCATTTATACTGAAAAACGAAGACTATAATGTCCTACGCCTCACAGAGCTCTAAGTTCAACCCTGAGTGCTGTTGTAGGATTCACGTTTCACTTAATTATTCTGCATTATTAGACATGAAACATCAAAACACATTGGTATAAATACTACATCCCTTCAGAAGAGTAAAAAAGGCTATTATTGATCTAAAGCTGTACAGCTGCATTAATTCAGAGGCTAACAAACAGGCCTTAAGTGGGAAGGATGTGTACGTAATTTTTCTGCTTCTCAGTCAGTATATACATTTCCCTCTATGAATTACGATATTCATAACCATTTTATTTTATCTTATTTCCACCAAATGTGAAAGTTATTACAGCCAAAGTAATATATTTTTTGCTGCAGTGGTTTCTTCTTAAAGTTCTCATCTGTCAGTGTGTCCACAGTGCCTCTGTTTCAGACTCTTGAGAACACCATTATATGTGTAATCTGCTACCTGCTCCTACCATGGAAAATTTAATTGTCTCATCATTCAAAGATTTAGAAGAAAAGAAATCTTGAGATTCATTGTTCATTTATAAAGAGCAAATGGAAACAGAAACTGAAGAGAGGGCTTGGATTTTGACAGAGTTGACTTTCTTTAAAAGAGAGAAAATATTAGAAAGTGAAAATATTGCACTGAGTGAAAATAGGGTCAACATCACAAAAAATGTTTGTTGTCTGATAAAAAAAAATGTTCCTTTGAAAACTTAGCAAACAAAATCAAAAGCTTAGGTTTCATCTACAGATATGAGGCCAGGCTGGATGGGGCTTTGAGTAACCTGGTCTAGTGGAAGGTGTCCCTGCCCATAGCAGCAGGGCTGGAACTAGCCTATCTTTAGGGTCCCTTCTAACCCAAACCATTCTATGATTGATACAATCCAAACCATCCCATTCTTTTAACACAGTAAACTCAAATCAGTTGGACTCAGATGCAGTGGACTGCAGTTCATTTACATGACATTTTCTGGCAAGTTTTAAAGTGAGGAAAAAAATCCCATTTACCAACACTCAACAATGGCCACAAACTGACTGAACAATAGCATCTATCTGTAATTGAATGTATAGCTGTAAAATAGTTAAATGCCAGAGTTGTTCTCTACAGTCATGGAGTATCACAGAAAGCCAAGGAACCAGACAATAATGGGAGCAGAGTAAACAAACAGGTCACATTCCTTTTACTAATTTATTTCACATACTATCTTGATTTCAATGGAATGTTTTGTCTTAATGTGGATTTCGTATCTAGGGAAATTCTGACTACAAAAATTCCAAAACACTGTGCCATTACTTCTTGAGGAAGAAGTATGTATTCCCCAAAATGGTAAAAAAAAATAACAAGTTAAAAAAATTTTGTTTAAAAGAAACCAGAATCTTTCCTGGGACTTAGATAATAAATCTATCTGAATGAGCTTTTTTTTCTTTCATGTGGTGTTTGCATACTTCTGAACACTACATGTGTATAATTTTTGGACAGATGGACAAGAGACGGGGGGGCATAGCCAGGAGAGCTGACCCAGGCTGACCAAAGGGATACTCCATGCCATATAATGTCATGCTCAGCAGCAAATGCGGGCAGTAGTCTTTCCAAAGTAGCCATTGATCAGAGACTGGCTGGTCTGCTTGTGGGAGGTGGTGATTACGTTGCATCGCTTATTTTGATTTTGTTTATACTTCCTCTTTCCTTCACTTATTAAATTGTCTGTAACTTGACACATGAGTTTTCTTGCTTTTGCTCTTCTCTTCCCATCCAGCTGGGGACAGGGTGGGGGTAGTGAGCGGCTGCATAGTCCTCAGCTGCTGGCAGGGGTCAACCAAAAGCAACCTCTTTCAGTTCAGAACTCACGCTAAGTAGCACGTGGTACAGTTTACGTTCTTTTGTTGGAAGCCTCATAAAACTGGCTCACCAAGGCCAATTGTCTTGAGATTCAATATTCATTTTACAAAATTCATCCTTGTAAAATTAGACCCAGAATTAAGTGGTGAAAATCAGTATATGCAGAATCATAAGGAGAGCCAGATTAAAATTTTCTTGTATGTTCAAATGCATACTTGTAAAGAAAATGCACTGATTAAATCTGGAGCTATGAAATAAAACCTCCTTTTAGTTTGCTTCACTATATGTATCTCAGTGCTTTTGTACAGCTACTTCACAACTTGACAGCTACCTTCACAATATTTTTAATTAAAATACATTAAATACTTCAAAGAAAAGCTAGCCACACTTCAACTTTGCAGTTCCCTTTGTACTGCTTAAGTAATACCATAAACTGTACACTAGTGACAAAACCTTTCCTGGGACGCAAATGAGTGGTTACTTGAAAGCCCCTACCATCTGCAGTGTTTTTCTCAAATGACTAAACCTAAGCTGTTGCCTCTTGTATTGGCACCAAAAGGGAACATGTTCGGAAAGAACTGTTGGGACAACAAATGCAACCGCACATGCAACTGCAGTCACAGGAAGCACGTATTGTAACTCTCCTTTTACTTTTCATCTTCAAAGATAACGGCTGATTCTCTCCTACATTGAATATATCTCATCAGCTACAAACCAAATGCTCTTTTAAAATGAAGACACATTTGATAGATTTTAAAATTAAGATAGCTTTAAGAGAAATTTTTCTCGCAATGTACCACAGTCACCATGAATTCACGAGTTATATAGAGCAAATTCAGCAAACTGCAGATCAATTATAGACTCAAAGCCCAGACTGTCCAGATCTTTGGTCCCTTCCTGCCATTCAGCCAACAGTATCAAAAAAAAAAAAAGCTATTTATATCAGAATATTCACCCTGACCATGGGAATAATAATACCCTAATACCCTTTGCCCAAAGGTGAAGCAGCCAGTTAAGATAAACCCCGGTGAACTGCTTTGATTCTTGTACTTTGTGTTTTGTGCCATGTTTGGCAAGAAAAGCAAAGTTCGTATTTCACCTACGGCACCATTCTTTTATATGTGATGTATATTTTCACCAATAATAGTTTATTGAAGTATACTGCTTTCCCATTCCCCCTGCAAAATCTCATATTTGTTAAATTACATTGTTTCTGCCCAACGCATACTAAAACCGGGTTAAGTGAGATTAGTACTGCAAACAGGTTAAAAATAGATTTATTCGCTAGAGACAGATGAATTTAAATGTTATATATTCTGAAGGAGGGGCAGGGGGAGAGGGGACTAAGAGGTCTCACAAGGGGGATTAAACTTTGCTACTTAATAATGTATTAAGTGACAATCAATCAAACAGAAACGCGTGGGAAGCACAGTTTTGCAGTGCTGCTCTTTTAGGATTTGTTTTCTTGAAAATTTGCATTCCTTTCTGCACGCATTTGAGATATACGTATGTTGGCTTTTTAATGATTAGAAATGGCTTTGATCTTGACTACTTGAAGGAACATAAAGATATAAATAGTGTGAGAGGATATGATTAATCCTAGCAATGACAAACAACAAAAAAACAAGATAAGTTTTTCTAAATTTTTCAAACATACCTTAGGAAGTTCAGTGTTTAGCTCATGTCAGTCATACAAGAATGATCTACAGAAGAAGTCAGAAATGTACCAGTGTTCAAGGTCCCCAAATACTACTAGTGCTAGCTTATCAAAGATAAGAAACTAGGAAATCAGAAACATCAGCTTTCTGCTTGAGTAGCTGCCACTGTCCTGGGAGATGGAATAGAGAGGAAATAAACATCATTTCTGCTGCAACATAACTGTCAAAATGTGAAATAATATGTGATGATCAGGTATGATAATGGAAATAGTCAACTAAGAAACTGTCACCAGTAGATAACATGTGCCTAATGGCCAGGATTTGATGGCTATTTATAAAGTGTGAAAATAGAACTCTGATTTATTAGAGGGATTCTTAACTGGATCTTCATTAAGATGATGTAATTCATTAAGATGATGTAATTTTATGCATCTGAGCAAAGAGGGTAGTAAAGTGAGATCAGTGGAAGAGCTGTTACAATTAAAAGAGGAAATTTATAACGGGGAAAAAAACCCAACACCAACAAAAAGCCCACAAGACATCAACAATATTATATCTTCTCGATGCGGGAACCCAGCAACTCCAAAAGATACCCGTCACACAAAATGGTAACTTTCAAGGTCCTTAGTATCTCAGGACAGCACTACTGAAACCTGAGCTCTCATCTCTTCATGGGCATAAAGTATCTCATTTTGGTATACACAAGTAATCCGACCTAAATCCTTAACCTACTTCTTTTCAACAGTAGCTTTAATGTATGCAGTTGGTTACTTATAGTGAAACTACAGAAAATTAAATGGAATATCAGAATAAAGGAAAAAGTATGGCCCAATTGTTCAACAAATTCAATAAAATTTTAGAGAATTCTGCAGCATTTTTCAGTACTCAATTGACTGAAAGACAAATTCTCCTTCCTTCCATTACCAGCCACCCAATACTTTTTCATAGATACTTTGCATTCATTGGCTATTCAACTAAAAGAAAATTACCTTACAGAATAAGAAAGGCAGTATGGCAACAGAGAATAATTAACAAATCAGTGAAACACACGTACCCTTTTTTCAATAAAAATGGCAAAGTCATGGAAGCAAGACGGTATAACGTTGCAATGAAAATTTTTTTCAAAATTACTTTAGTAGTTTCACAGCAAAACACATGAACACAAAGCAGTTTATTAGTTACTTTAGTTTCCTCCCTTTCCACTTGTCTTTTATGTATTCCACAACCAATGTCTTGAATTTTCAACAGAAATACCAAAATCAAAAAACCTACATCCACCCTTCATAAGCTAATGTGTAGATTGAAACAATTTCATTTCTTTGAAAAAACTGTTTGCTATTTTAATGAAACCTATACAAGCTATTCATGAGAAAAATACTTTCACTAATTGCATTTTGAAATGAATGTTGCACAAAATAGCTATACTAAGCCTTGTTACTAAGAGAAGCTTGTATTTCAGTATTAATTTTTCAATACTAATGATGTTTGTACGCAATGCAGGAGCAAAACCACTTCATTAAGTTAACCATGTAATTCTTAGATATTTCCAATAAATTATAAAGATTTGATCTTCTGAAGAGCATAACAGACAAATGAATTAGATACTAATATTATATGATTGTTATTTTTTAACCACTTGAGAAAACTTCTACCCATCCTGAGTGCATATATATTAGAAAAATGATGCTTATATAGGATTACATAGTTCAGCATCCCATTGTGATTGAGAAAATGCCAAGTACCAATGTTTCACTCCTAGATTACTGAAAAGTAAGGTTAAGTAGTACTCTGAAGTTTTGCTGTAAAAGCTGCTTTTATTTGGGAAAATGGGAGGAAGGTTTGTACTTAGCATGATTTATCATCAACTATGTCTCTGTTAGAGAATCATAAAATCGTTTAGGTTGGAAAAGACCTTTAAGGTCATCGAGTCCAACTATCAACCTAACACTGCCAAGTTCACCACCAAGCCATGTCCCTCAGCACCATGTCTACACGTCTTTTAAATATTTCCAGGGATGGTGATTCCACCACTTCCCTGGGCAGCCTGTTCCAATGACTGACAACCCTTTCGGTGAAGAAATTTTTCCTAATATCCAATCTAAACCTCCCCTGGCGCAACTTGAGGCCGTTTCCTCTTATCCTATTGCTTGTTACTTGGGAGAAGAGACCGACCTCCACCTCTCTACAACCTCCTTTCAGGTAGCTGTAGAGAGCGATAAGGTCTCCCCTCAGCCTCCTTTTCTCCAGGCTAAACAACCCCAGTTCCCTCAGCTGCTCCTCATAAGACTTGTGCTCTAGACCCCTCACCAGTTATATAAGTGTAATTATTTTTCCAGCTATCTCCCTGACTTGAATTTTGAATGGAAGAGATTGGATAATAAAACTTAGAAGAATAAAAACCAAATTAACCTCCAAGCAAAAAACCAAAAAAGTATGGAAAAATACAAAATTGAAGAGCCAGCAAATCAAACAAAGAAGCAAGCAAACAAAATATTCTAGTTTCCTAGTTTTATTTTAGCAGCTCTTTACTTCGGGCAGCACCTCAAGGTGTTGACCCCAGACAGCAGGGTAACGCAGGCAGTACTTGGTCCAGCACTCTAACACTGGAAGAGACCTATCCATCTTTCAGTCTGTTTACAACATCGGTATTTCTAACTCTCATGTCAGCTCTTGCGTTGATTGTTTTTCCTGGCTTCCAGATAAGATTCCTTCTCTATCTGTAACTGTCTCTACAAAGCCCAAAGGAAGTTTTGCAACATTATAAAGAGTAATTAAAAATGTTCCTCTAAACAGAGACACCTTCAGGGACCAGGATGAAGGAGAAACTTTCCTATATGACATGCTTGTAGGCAGATTCATCAACAGCACATGACTCTCCAAGCTTTAACCAGTACAGGCACTAACAGTACCTAACATTAATAATAAAAACCCCTTCTAAATGAAGTATACACCTTTTACCAGAGGAATACCTAAGTTTGCTGACCGACAGGAGGACCTGATCAATTCTGCAGACCTATCTATTCAAGTGAGTAAACAGGGGTGTACATGAATGGTGTTTGAACAAACTGTGCCAGTACGACAAAAACAAAAAAAAGAAAAAAAAACCAAACCCTGCATTTAAGTAAGATGATGACATACATATGCAGTTTGTCTGCTGGAAAATTTGAGTAAATCTGGAAGAATTACTGAAATAAATGTATTTATAAAGCAAGCCTAACAAAGGACAAAAAAGCCACGCACACCCTCCCCCACCCTTTCCCCGAAAAAAACCCAAACCCAACAGATGATATAAACTCAGAATTTTTTTCTCTGAAGATTGTGTTATAATCTTGTTCAGGACATAGCAGAGTGATTTGAACTTGACAGCTGACAACATGTGGTACTTACACGGAGTGGTATCAGCCTCCATGTTGGCAGACAAAAAAGCCCTGTGTGGTTCCTGCTGTTACGTGGCAGGGCTGAGGTTTATGAATTCCCCCACTCATATTCCTTTAATATGTGCATTTTATAGCTTCCAAGATACAAAAATATAGGCTTCGAAAATTAGAGATTAGCTCAGTCACTTGTGGAAGGAGGGGTCACAGCATGGATAATACAAATAAGGCACGTATTATGCACATCGCGGCTCCCTAACATTAAAAGAAAGCTTCAAAACTATACACATTCTTGTTTGTACTCATTGGACTCAGGACTTCAACTGTCTTTTGCAATTAAATCTATCAAACTTCAAGCTCCCAATTAAAAATTTTCAAATGCATCATGCTCCAGGGTGTCTGAAATTAAAAACCACTTTACATGTTTGTCAAGTCCTCTTTTGTATTTTTTTTACAGTGTTGCTCTTTCTACTGTGATAAGTGCTGCCAACGCCTTTCCATTTATGTGCCACAACAGAAGAAAAAAATAAACAGAATTCCTTCAGACAGCTCATTCCTAATTATGGTGTTTTGTTTCAGCAGTGGTTGCTCTTACTTTTCTCGGGCATCTATTCTCAAAAGGTGGACAAGGGGGAATTGAAGAATGTCTCCATGTTGCCATTCTTGAAGAAGGCTCCAGAGGAGAAGCTGGAAACAGCACCGCTGGTGCCTTGAAGGTCACCCTTCATTGTGCTCCAGGAGGAGCTGTGCTCAGCACAGGAGCTCTGCTGCCACTAGCCCCTATGTTTGAGCATTTGGTTGTGCAATGACTATTTCCAGTATTGCCTCCAACAGACATCAGCTAATTGTAAAACCTGAAGATACCTTTGTAAGTTCACTTCAACTTTTGGTATAAAGGAAAAAAAGGAATGACTGTGTTTTAGTTCAGCATGGGGATACAGCCAGTTCCTAATTTTTCCTAAGCACCTGAGGAAAAAACCAAACAACTAATTCTAATACTCTGAGAATTCAGTAAATCTTTACATTTTATTTCCCCAACAAACTCTTCTTCTAGACATGAATGCCTCCTATATGATGGTCAAAGTAAAAGTAGCTATAGATAAAAGAGGTTTATTCCTGATATGCTCCTACTAAAATACACTGTCATGCACACAGTGATGTTGTGGTGAGTGTACTACCATGGGTCTTGTGCTCCCCATCGCTCAGAACTGATTCACAAGAAGAGAGAACCTAAAAACAATGTGGTTTCTTAAAGACGACTACAGAAGGAGAGATAAACACAGTCAAATACACAGTTCTCAATTTATATGAGTACAAACTAAAAAAAAACAAATTACGTGAGGTATGACACCAACATTGTTTATCTATACACATAAACCAATGGACACTGAATGAAAAACTTCAAGTGCATTGGAACTGCAGGAGCTGTAATTCCTTTCTTCTCTCCAATGGTTTCATTTACCTGTAGAAAAAGATGAAAGCTATGAAGCCATCCAGATTTCAAATCCAAAATTGATGAGGACAAGAGAAAGAAAATGTTCCAGCTCAAGCTTTCCTTCGCCATGTAATAACACTGTAGGTAACTATTTCAATTAACTGCTACCGTTTCTGTTGACTTGAATTCCTATTTTATCTTTAAAAGGAAAAGTCAGGGACCACATAGGACCCCAAACTGGCATTTCCTTGTAAACGCAAAATATATTTAAAATATATTATATATTTAGGAGACAAACAGCAGTTAAAGCAGAAGTATGAATGTAGTTCATAAGAAAATAGTACAGTACAAGTAAAAATCACATAGTGGGTATAAAAGGAATATGCAGAGCCTTAAGTATGAATTGCCTTCGACTGCTATAATGCTAGGGGCAGATTCGAATTCTTTATTTTTCTCTTTCCGTCATTATATAACGGACAAATTTTTTTCCAACTCAAGTTACATTTTGCAAGCAATGGTTTCAATGTGTGCAGTTTTTTGTTTACTTAGTTTTGCAAAACATCCTGTTTTGATATTACATTCCTACCACTGGTCCTTGAAAATTAAAAGATGTTCAGAGAGACATGTAAATACTTGACATCAGCCTGTTAATATTGTAAGTGCTCCCTCTTTTTTCTCAAACCTGCCTAACACTAATACTTAAATTTCATATACATGTATATCTGATTATTGTGTTCCCTTCTATACCTTGTAAAATAAAATCAGCATTCTCTGATGAGACAAAGGTAAAGTTTCCAAGTAAACTCTGAATTTCTTCTCCTTGAACAGCAAAGATGAAGACATCTGGAAGACAAATAGGAATCTGCCCGAAACAAATACTCATATAAGCACCGAGGGAGATATTTCTTACGCTTCCTTCAAAGACGCAAAAGCATCCTGAGCAAATAATTACTTGAAGGGAATAATCTGAATCACCATTGAGGAAAACATAATGAATTCTTCCTCTTTAAGAAACTATGACATACTACATTGTGCGCTTCCCAGTACTTTATCTTGGGGTATAAATTGCTACTTCGCTTTCTGCCTGGAAATATGCCTTCCACAACTCTGTCTGCTTCTGGACAGAATTGTGGAAGGCAACTGAGCAACAGTCACATCCACAGAATGAGGTGATCAAGCATTTTGTTTGGTTTTGGCAAACCTCTATCCATTTTTGATTCACCTGCAAGATGCTATGGGGTTTTTACATGAAGTGCAAACAGGATTCATTACTACTTTTTTTTGTATTTAAGCAAATTTCATATTTTCAGAATTACATTGAAAATAACCATATTTGGCTTGTGATAACCACTTTTTAAAACACACATTATTCTAGAGAGGTTTCGGCAAAAATTAAATGTATGTGTAATACCACTCAAAATACATATAGTCAAGAATATTTACTTACAAAATAAAAATAATATTACTAATCTGTAAAAAAACCAAACCCAAAACATTCCATACACCACCACTTATTATCACTGTGCTGGACTACCACTCATTCCTAAGAATCCCACTGCATTTCAGTACTGAGATATATTTTCAGATCTGGCCATAAGTTTTTCAAGTGAGGATGTAATGAACCATAAGGGATGACAGGATGAAATGACCTGTCAGTTGCCAGAAAAGAACTTTAAACCAAGGCATGCACGTGCTATGTTTATTATGACAAGTCAGTTAATCCTTTGGGTTTGAGGGACTTTTTTTTTCCTGCCACCAAGCTACACATCTCGTATTTTAGTATTACTATACTGCATAACACAGTGCCCTTTAAATAGTAAGGGATTCATTTTCTGAATGCAAACTAGATTGCAGAAGAGGTTAATAAGCAGAATAGAGAATTATGTATTTCATGTAGGCTATAAATTTACCAATGTGTATTTGTTTTTCCTTTGTGGCTCTTATCCAGTTACTATTCTTTGTACATAAAGCCTTGGTCCCCAGCACACCAGTGAATTGCTGTAAAAAACACAGAATGTTCTGAAACCTCATAAAAAGAAAAGCAGCAACAATTAAAAGACACGTATTGAGCTATCTCCTGTATGACTGTTTCTCATAAAAGTCAGTTTTATTTCACTTCTAAAATGACTCAGTTGAGCACAAAATGATGGATCATTGCATTAAATGTTGTTCATAGCATACATTTAAGCCAACTAATCAAAGACAACCCATTCTACACTTTTATCAATATTCTATTTCATGATTAGCAAACAAGCTGTCAGCCTCACATCGTTTTCTCACAGAAGTTCGGTTAATCTATGTAATTTTGATGAGAACAACAAAATTCTTAAGTGTAGTATTACATTGTGTAAAACAAAGCTACATAGAACAACAGGGCAATTTTAACTTTGAACTGCCTGTTACAGGAGACAGCACACTTTAGACTGGAAAGCAACGGAAGCACATGCATCAATCTGCACCAAGTCCAGTAAGTCAAATCACAACATGCGACGTGACCAAGTCTAACATGGTACAGAACAAAGTCATGCATGTACTTTAGTCAGTTTAATTTAGTTAAAGGATTTTTATATCTTTCCCTTTGCTTTTCTACATGGTATATTACAAGAGATCTGACCTGGAACCCAGAAGAAGACGACATGCTCCCCCAGCACATCTCAGGAAAGCTAGAGAGAAAAGCAGCAGCACAATTTCTGGTGACCTACACATGCTCTGCATCAAGAAATACAAAGGAACAAATACTTCCCTCTCCCTTTCTCTCCTTAAAAGGATCCAAACAAATTCTTATTATTCCAAGCAGTTGCAGATTGTTAGAAATAAAACAACATCTTTTTAAAACTCTAAACATACTAAGGAGCACCAGGGAACTGAAAAGCATCATATCCTCAAAGAATGAAACCACAATATAAATCTAAAGCTTAGGAAGAAGGGGACATCATCAAGATGAGGCTGTCTATTTTTACCTGGGTACGGGTAGCTTCTCTCATTTGTAACACAGAAACACCAACATTCAGTTTTTGAAATGCTTAGTTATTTCAAACTGTATCCACAGTTTTTAAATCTCACCTCTTCAGCTGCTGATTTGGGATTTTAGCGCTGCAAAGCAGCCAAGTTTAGATGAGCAAGAACAAATGCTTTCAAGACTTCCTGTTCTGCTTGACTTACGCACTTGGAGAAAATTCAAACCAATAAAGAGAACAAAAGGGTACTTTTTTTCCCCCAGGCTATAGTCTCTCTGTTTGACTGATTCCTGACCATCCTATTAAGAAGACTTCCAAGCTTACCAGCAAATGCAATAAACATTAGACACAATACTACTTCAAGAAGCTGTTCTACAAACTTTCCGCCTTAGAAGTTTATTGATAGCCTCTGTGTTGGGGAAGGACTTTCTATTTTCTTTTATTTCACATTCATTTGTGGGGAATTGCTAAAACAAGGTAATTGGCCTGCAATTATTGCTTCTTACAGCTTCACCTGCTTGTATTTGTAGTTTCCTTGAATGTCAAGCTCACTCCTTAGCAGCCTACTGTCAATCCCACAATCAACAAAAGGTATTAACCCTTTCCTAGTGCAAAAACCATAATCGTACCCTATTTCAGCCAAGTCTTCAGAGGTGTCCTTGCTTTAAGGAATAAAATACAGCTGTTCCAGCCAGGTGCACTAACTGATTTGATCATATACAATATTATGCATGCAACACATTTTACAAAATCCTTCCCTAATAGTTCTACGAAGATTTCTCTGCAAGAGCACACTCTTCTGTTAGGCCACTAGAATTTAGGAACAATATCAACAGCCTAGTGGCTAACGTGCAAGCAGAGGAAATTTCCATATACTGCTTGATATGCATGGAGTTTTGTAGATACATTGTTAGGAATGAGGTGTTAATGGTCCTCCTCTATGGGAGTTGGAAGCAAATATGTTAACTGATCTCATTTAAATAAATTAATACTAAGCACTCAGATTAAATTCCTCTTTACAGTAATATCACAAAAGAGGATGCCTGGTGCTACCACCTGAGACACAGTGGTCAGAGAGAAGTGTGGAGCTAACAGGTGTCATTTCTGCCTTATTTCAAAGGTGCAGAGTGGAGACAAAACTATCGCACAGAACTGAGGATAGCTCTGCACCTCCTTAAGCCCCATAGATTCCGAGTCCAGTGTAAAGTCCTTCCCAAAAAGTGAGAGGAAGAATGATGCTTGCTTATTTTGTTCCTGCCACTCTTCAAGGAAAGAGCAAATATTAATATTTTTTTTACAAATAAATGAATCACAGTAAGAAAATCTCTCACCTTGCTGTGACTATTTCTCAGCTAAACAACCACCATCCTACACTGGAATTCGGCTGCTGTTGGGCCAAGCAGACAGGAACATGCCTACCTGATGACTGATTTGAGCCCTAAAACCCTTCTAAGACCCAGTAACCTTGTGGTTGTGACTTTCAGCAGGTTCTTTATTGACGGAAACAAATCTCATTGCAGCAGCTACTCATCTTAAAGAGCATTCAGGAATTCTAGTTTTCAGGCTAAAAAGTGACATTTGATAAGTTACTCCTCAGTGAAGCATAACTGGCAGGGTTAGTCGGTCAGTAGTGAACTTGTTCCCTAATTGCACAGGGGAGCAGGTTTATGCTTCTTGAATGACAACCTCGCTAGTCTGTCCAAGATGATCCCTTTCTTTAGGATATAGCTCTACCCTAAAGAATGTATCAGTAAAATACTGTGCCTGATAGACAGAAATCTTGAGACACTGGGTAGATTAAACTGACCTAGCCTGAGTAACTTTTTAACACTATCAGTGAAACGTGAAAGCTAAAGTCCTTCCATTTAAAATTATTTCATTCATTTTTCTGATAAAAATAAATTCTTTTAGCATGACAGAGTTTTGCTAAATAAGCTCTAAGGAGAGGGATAATTTGATTTTTGCGGAGGCTTTTTTTTTCTGGTACAGAAAAATATTGCAGGCTGTCCTGACCATACTTTGCAATATTTTCTCTCATTTTTCAGTGGAAACCCACCACAGATACAGTCCTTCACAGGGACACAGTACATACTGCTATTCCAGGCCAGGGTATTGCAACATCAAATGGAAATGAATAGGAAGAGGGATGTAATTGAGATAACAAGAACCTGTTGTGTATTAAACCAGTAACTGAAATTAATAGACAGGTAGCATTTATTTGTACTATTTTATCTGTTGCTGATTATCATTAGCCTGAAAACAGACACTCATCATTGCATTAAAAGCCATCATTAATATCAGCTTGGTTTTTTTAAACTAACAATGCCATATTAAACAAACAAGTTTTCCAAGTTTTAAGAACAAATGTAACATTTAACTCTGTAAGGACACAAAATGCTTTCAATTCTTACTTTACATCCAAATGTCTCCATGCATAATATTAATTAGACAATTAAAATGTTCATTTTGGATGCTAGGTCAACTGTGGCTACCTTTGAAGTTCTTCATGAATTTCAGTTTTTATCTGACTACCAGATAGACTTTTCACTACAGCTATGTCAAGAAACAGACCTCGCAGCATAGCAGTTCTCTTGAGTGCGACGAGCATACATTCATAGAGCAGACAGAATAGATTTGTTTCTTAGAATGACAGATCTGCCAGAAGAACACTGGCAAATTTATCAGCAACATTTTAAGACGGTCCCAACTGTCCACCACCTCCTCGACCAGGCTGGCAGGATGTGAGTCTGCCCTACAGCTTCCCCAGTTCAGTCTAAGGAGCTAAGCCTCAACAGCTGATCAAGGTGGGTCTGCACTACAGTATCTGAGAATAATACAAGAAGGAGAGCTGAAGTTAGATTATTATTCCTCCCTCCACCTCCCACATGCAATACTGCCTGAGCCAGGAAGGTGGGGACAAGCACGTGTGATCCCAGCACTTGGCCTACTTCAGCTGATAACACAACCAGCTTTCTTGCAGCTCTTGCCTGCTCTTTAGGAGCCTGACTATTCTTAACCAAGTGACGAAGTGCCAAGATCCACAGGAAGAGAAGGGGGG